>NW_004624921.1:1505524-1516443 GCF_000247695.1 Heterocephalus glaber
CATTAAAAAATTTTTTAACTTCTTTAATTTTATTTTTATTCCTACAGTTGGATTATAATCCCAAGTAACTAAATCTAGAGAACATATTTTCATCTAATATGATGTTATAGTTTGATTTTGAATGTCTCCCAGAAGGTTAAGTATTTGGACTTCAGTGAAACAGTGGTCAGGAGTAGGGAGTTTAGATGTGATCATGAGGCCTCTGACCTCATTCATTTATGGAACAACCCATTGATAAATTCATCCATCTATGGATTTGTGCCACAGTAAGTTTTGGAGGAGTGGCTCTGTTACAAAAAAACGGTTCCCTCTCTGGCTATTGGCCACTTTAAACTGATCATCTTTGCTTTACCATGTGACCCTGCCATGATATTTTGCCTTCTCACAATCCCACAAGAACCCTTGACTGAAATCTGGGAAACAGTGAGTCCAAAAAAAATTTCCTCCTTTTTGGTTG
This sequence comes from Heterocephalus glaber, assembly GCF_000247695.1. The sequence goes on from NW_004624921.1 coordinate 1,505,982, forward strand.
TTTTCTATTTTGTTACAGCAACAAAATATTGCCTAAATGACATAGCAATTCATTTATCCATATTGCTGTTTATCTCTTCCAATTGAGAAACTATTATCTTAGCCTAAATGATACCATTTCTTGAATTTTGGTTTTTACTATTTTATGTTCTCTCATATATATATGTATATATATTTCTGTATTGTGCTCATTTTTTTACATCACAAATTTTTCTTGATAGAGTATTTTTAGAGAAGTTTTAAATTTGCAGAAAAAAATAAGTGGAATGTACAATAGGTTCCCATTAACCTACTGTTCCTCCATATGATTTCCCCTATTGTTAACATTTTGCATTTGTGTGATGTTTGTTATGATCGATGAACCAATGTTAGCACATTAACTAGCACCCATAGTTTCTATAGGATTTACATTTTCTACAGCACAGTTTTACAGGTTGTGATAAATGTAGGTCATATATCAGTGGCAGCAAACCTATGGCACACATACTACTGTTTTTCTTTTAAGACAAAAGATATAAATGTAGAGTTGTTTTTTCTAAACTAAAACCTCAGTATACAGGTTTAATTGCAATAAATAAGTGGGTCTGGGCTTGCAGTTTGGACTCAGTCTCTAAAACTTTCACCATCACTGTCATAAATCCACCATAACAGTATCACATAGAATAGTTTCATTGCCCTAAAAATTTCCTGTGCTCTACCTGTGCAACTCTCTTTCTAAACCCAGTGAATCCCTAGAAACAACAAATCTTTTCACTGTCTCTGAAGTATTAACTGATCAAGAATGTTGTATGTTTGTAATCACAAAGTCCTTATACATTTAAATTCTTCCATGTCTTTTCATAGTTTGATATAGATCATTTGTTTTATTGCTGTGCTGTTGAATTCAGTTTGCTCCTATGTATTCTGTTGCAGATTTTTGCATCTATATTCATCAGAGATATTGGCCTGTACTTTCTTTTGCAGCAAATTTGTCTGGGTTTGAAACCAGGGCAAGATTCACCTCCTAAAACAGTTTGAAAGTATTCAACCTCTTCAATATTTTGGAAGAGTTTGAGAAGGATTGTGCCAGCTCTTTAATTATTGGGTGTAGTTGGGCTGAGAAGCATCAAGTCCAGGATTTTTTGGTGGGAATTTTGTTGTTGTTTTATTTCATATTTTGAGACAGGTTCTCACTTTGCAGTCCAGGCTGGCCTTAAACTCACATGTGTAGTCCAGGCTGGCCTTGAACTTATGGCAGTCTTCCTGCCTCAACTTCCTGAGTGCTGGGAGTACAGGGATACAACATCATGCCTGGTTGGAAGATTTTATTATTAATTCAGCCTCCTTGCTCATCTTACCAGGTGGTTCAGATTTTTCTGTTTTCACATGACTTAGTCTTGGTAGATTGTATTTGCCTCAGAATTATCTATTCCTTTCAGGTTATCAAATTTTCCAGCATATTCTTGTTCATAGTCATCTCTTATGATCCTAGGACCTAGGTATCTTTGTGCTATCAGTTGTAACAACTCCTCTTGTTTCTTCTAATACTTGTCTTTTCTCTTTTTTCTAGTTAGTATAACTAATGTTTTGTCAATTGTGTCATTTTTAAAAACCCACTCTTAGTTTTGTCGATCTTCCAAGTGGTTTTTTTTTTACATTCTATACCTACTAACTTTGGGCTTAGTTTGTTGTTCTTTGTCTTGTTCTTTGAAAGGAAGAGTTAGATTACTCATTTAAAATAGTCTTTCTTAATATAGGCTTTTATTGATATAAACTTACTTTGTCTTAGTACTACTTTGGTCATCTTCCATTAATTTAGATATATTGTGGGGGTTTTTTTTGGTTTCAAGATATATTTTAATTTCCTTTTGAATTTCTTTTTTGACCTATTGTTGGTTCACGGGAGTGGAATTTAATTTCCACATTTGTGAACTTTTCACTTTTTCTCTTGTTACTGATTTTTTTTAATACTGTGGTGGTCAAGAAGTAGTCTTACTATGATTTCAGGCCTACCAAATATACCAAGATGTGTTTTGTGGGCTAACGTATCATCTCTTTTGAAGACTGTGGTTATACTTTTATTGTCCTACTTTTGGATGGAATGTTCTGTCCATATTTATCATTAGATAATGAACTTCTTTGACTTATAGCCTTTTGGATGTAATCTTTTCTGACTGAAAGTATTATAGCTAGCTCAAGTCTTTTGTGGTTTCCACTTGCATGAAATATTTATTTCCATTTTGAAAAATTTGGCATAAAATTTTCTATTTTATTTCATCAATATATCAGTCCAACTGTGTTTTATAGTCATGGAGCTTTTTAAAAAGCTTATTTTTATTAGTACACTTTAGATATACACTATGATCACATTCATCTCAGGGGATGTGGACCTGTATGAGATACATCTCCATTTGTGTTTGCCCCAATCCCATCCCTCTCTTCAACTCTTCTTTTTTTTGTATTTATAAAAGCTTTGTTACCATTTTTCCTTCTATTCTATTTTTTCTTGTTGTTTCCCCCACCCACTTCCCTCTTTCCCCTTCTCATTTAAATATTTTCTTCCTATTTCCCAATATCTATTGTACATTTTGAACCTTATTTACCCTTTTGGTTTCTGACACCAGAGAAACAATACTATATTCAAATGTGTGTCTGATTTATGAAGTATATAGTCTCAGGGTGCATCCATTTACCTAGAAAGGTTATACTTTTTTTAAGTCTGAGTAGTACTCTATTGTATAAAAGAACAACCACATCTTATTTATTTATTCATCCATCGATGGGCATTTGCCCATCTTGTTTCCAAGATTTACCTATTACATATTGTGCTGCTACAACATGTTTATGCATATATCGCTGTGATATAAATCTTTTAATTATTTTGGGAAGGTACTTCTCATCCTTTTCATAGAGGGAGAAATTTATATGCTCCTTAAAAACAACAATGAAAAACTATAAAATCTGCCTGTGATTTCAGAGTTTCAAGAACTACCAGTTTTATGTCAGGAACACACAGATGCTTCAGATCCAGCAGGCAGAGTAGGAGGTGTGATTTTCCATCCAAGGAGTTCATTCTCTCTCAAGACATTGTGATTAGGGTTATCACTGAGGGATCTGTTTGATTTGAGGCAGATTTTCTTTCCTGGGTTGCCTTCAGCTTCATTTCAGTTTCAGTAGGGACCATGGAGGTCTTCCACAAATGTCTATAGCAGCTTTGCTTAATGCATAAAACAGTTTCAGATTGCATCCCCTGGATGGCCCAGAGTGTAGGATCCACAGAAGGTTGTAACTTTCAGGCCCACATGGACAGTTATTCACACTCAGACAGTGATCTCAATCACAAAGCGCAGTGTTCAGTGGTGTGACCTAGAGTGAGGGGACAGCAGGTGGTGACTGCAAGGTGCAGTCTTTGTGAGGCCTTCAGTCTGCCTCCCTGCTGGGGCTGGATATCTTTTACTCGGCCTTGTTTCCTTTCATGACCCCATTGCTCCAGCTTGAGTGGTTATTGAAGCAGGTGGTTTCATATTTAGAGGGAACTCAGAATCGCTATATGGTTAGATCTGCAGTGCCTCTAAAAAGCCTCATGTGGATCAATTCACAGATGAATCCATAGCTCGATGTGTTGTTAGGAGGCGGGGCTTGGTCAGAGAGGTAGTTCCCTGGGGCTGTACCTTCCTCTCTGGCCCCTCCCTTCCATCTCTGGTTCCTGGCCCCTGTGGATGCTTGGAGCAGCTTTCCTCCCTGGCAGCCCCTTCCACCATGCCTTTTCTGTGTGAGCCGGCCAACCATGGACTAAAGCTTCTGAGACTGTGAGCCAAAATAAACCTGTCCTCTCTTAAGTTGTGGGTGTCAGGGATTGTTTTTCAGCATCAGGAAAGTGACTAAAACATTATATTTGTAGTAAATGCTGTTCAATATGTACTGATAACTTTGCTAAGTGAAAGAAGAGTACACACTGGTATTCATCAATAGGTTTGGTGCAAGTGCTGAAAACCCAATTCAAACTAATTTCAGCAAAAAGTAATTCAGTCCTGTAGTTGGGAAGCCACATTTTCCTGGATGCAGGCATTAAGCTCTACTTTTCAAATCAAGACTACTTGCACTGGGCTGCCTCTCCTCTCATGTGAGCTTTCTACTAGCTGGGGGAAAGGACTCAACCAATAGCTCCCAGCAGTAAAAATGGAAATGAAAACAAAACACAAAACCACAGGAGCAGCAAAACTCTCCCTGTCTGCCTGGGGCTCCCTGGTGACTTCCTGGCTGTGATTGCCCTGTTTGTGCTTTGCTCAGTCCCAGGTGGGTACCAGGTCCCTGTACATCACTTGCTCTTACCTGGGAGGGAGCAATGACCCTCTGAGGAAAACCAGAGTCCTGTTCACAGAAGGGACAACTGTTGGTGGCAGGCCAAAGCAACAAAGAATCCCCTATAAATCAGACTACCTAAAATGGATGCAGTCTTCTTATTCCTTCTGATGCTGCAAGATCTCCCCTCTAGGTTAAGCACTCCTGCACTAAAGTGGCACAGAAGAACTGTGGCATTTTAAGACCATAGCCCTGCTTGTATTGAACTTGGTAGGAAGCTGTGTTACCATGCCACAGTGAAGGGCAGTGTACTGAGAGACCATGAGGAATGCCTGCTGCTATTGGAAGATAGTACTGAGGACACCACTCTACTTCAGTCTCTGTGTCATAGGATGCCATGGGCAAAATCACCAGGAAGAGTCACACTGTTTCCAGATACCTTTGCAATTTCACTTTGTGAACACTGTGACTTCTGAAATGGATAAGGTGCCCTTCCTTGCCTTGCTAGAGTGACAGAGACAGTTTGACAGCTTGTCTTAATCAAGTCTAACTGGCTTCCAGGCATGGCAAGTTTTTAGTGCTAACCTCGCTCCTTTATCGGTAACTTACATTTCCTTCGGTAGGATCGTCCAATTGTTTTTTCTTTATCCTTTTGGACTATGTATCTTTTATAAACTTCCTTAAACCTTTTCAGAGAAAAAGTTGATATATATATATACACACACACAGAGAGAGAGAGAGAGAGAATTTTGTGAAAATTTCACTCCATGCATTGGAAAATCACCACAAAATCAGTAAATCTGTTTGGTTTTGGCAAGAAGTTTATTAACAGCATCTATTTGGGTTTCAGTTTCAGACAAAGAAGATGTGAACACCACAGAATGGGTAGGCTGATGACGGAGTCATTTTTTTACACAATGAAAACCATTTTGAGCTTTGAATAGATTGTGAGCTCTTACACTAAGATAAGCAAAGGCCTATGTCAGTCTAGGAAAACCATGCTTAAAGGTGAGCTGTATACAAACTGTGTTCATTTATTTGGAAGTTAACTTTTCCTTTTGATTATCTATTTGCCATGTAATGTCAGTTAAGGACAAGAAAAGTTTTCATTTGATTTAAAGTGGAAATTCTCAACTATGGCTCATGGACCAGTACTGTCCCATCTTCAATTTTTCATATGAATTTTACTGAAAGAGACATACTCATTTATTAACTGTGTTCGGGTGGTTTGGGGGCCCTCACAGTGGAGTTTAGCAGTTGTAACACAGACAATATGGCAGATGGTAAACTTGATCATACGCTCTAGGAAGGCAAGTGCCTTGCCTTTTGGTGCACTTAATGACACCATATTGATGCATAAATACTTATTTACTAAAGAAGGCATGAATGAATGAATGAATAAAATGAAAAAATTGAAAAAATTTTATTTTACAAAAGTAATATGATGCACATAATATGTTTGAGGAGGACTTGTGGGTGAGTGGCACTTCAGCTGGGTCTGGAAGTTGGGGTGGGGCTTGGCCAAGGTGAGAGGCAGAGAGAAGTCCCTGCAGAACTGTATGTGGGTGGCATTGGGTACAGAATGGGACAGACAGACAGCAAGGCACTTGATTGGGAGAGGAATCACATAATGTGTTAGCAGAGCTGAGTCTCCCAGCATTGTTTTCTATTTTTAAAGTAATTAGAACATAATTTACAGTACTTTGTTTTTAAAAGCAGCATTTCCCCCAAATAATACCTGAAGTCTTCAGTTCAGCAAAAACATTAAATCTACCTTGTTTATTTTTACAAGTGTTCTCATTATTTTGTCAAACAGATACAGGTCCCAATTCCATTGGACCTGTTTATAAAACTGTGGAGCAGTGGGAGAGAGAGTGCCGCTCCAAGCAGCTTGTGAAGTGACTGGGGTCTGCTCAGTGTGGCGAAGTCTGGGAAGGCCTGTGGAACACCACCACTCCAGTAGCTGTGAAAACATGAAGACCAAGTGTGAGGTAGGTTAACACAATATGCTGATTTATGAGCACAGTTTTGCACTGTGAACACCCAGGAGGTGGTAGGGCAACAATTTCTGGCACAGAGCAGGTCCTGTCATTCTGTCCACCGCAGGTGACCATGACCTGTGGACAGGCTTGAAAATATCAAAGCCAGGATGGGCTTCGGCTCAGTTAATCGTAAAATCTCCCCTTTCAAGAGTCCAGTGCTGCGTTTCTTCTCTGAACATTGCCTTTTCTATTCCAATGCCTTTCCTTCCTTTTGCTCCTGCCCTTTAAAAAGAAATAGTAAAAATACTTAAAAAACTCAAATGGCATCTTGATGCTGTGCTGTTCAGGGCATAAATATTTTTTACACACCAAATTGTATATTCTAAAAAGGTAAAATGGTCCATCTAAAAGACTTCATATTTGAAAATATAGTAACTATATTTTCCATCTTGAATGTCGCTGTGGTAGGAAGGAAAAAATACACTGAAATTGACATTTAGTCACCCAAGTATTATCCCCTCTGTGATAGATGTGGAGTAAGAGAATCCAGAGTGATTTAAGTAATTTTCTGAAATTTTACTGTTCATATACTCTTGAGGAAATTTTTGAACTACCGTATGCTTCAGTTTTCTTATTTGTAAAATCCAAATATTAATAAGGCCAAGCTAGCAGATTTATTATGGAGATAAAAGAAGTCATTTGTAGAAATACTTTGCATAGTGCTTGGATCATAGTGAGTGATGAATACAAAATATTGTTGTTATGATTACAATTTTAGTAATTGCCTTTGCTGGGATTTTAACCCAAATCTGTGACTGTTGTGGCATACCCCTTGGAAGTAACATTCTGTCAAAGTGTAACATTAGGGTGGCAGTTTCATATCTGCTTCCAACAACATGGGTAAGAATAATAAGCATAGGTCACTAGCTCTGCTGGAGCTGAGCAGCATGAGGGGTGTGGAGCACAAAGGCAAGAGCAGGTGCTGTGGGACCCACGGAGAGCACAGCACTTCTCTGAGGTGTCGGAGCTCCAGGGTCTGTGTGTGTGTGGCCCTCTTGTGATGATCAAGGAGGATCCCTGCCTGCTGTCACTGAGCCTGGATGGAGGCAGGGGGCCCTAGGTGTGCCTGGTAGCCCAGTGGGGGACATGGGAAGCCATAGACTGTGTCCCACAACCACCTACACAGGACACACTCCTATACTATGCTACCCTTGTTCTTCCTCTGCCTGACTTACCATTCTGAGTCCCTTCGTTGTTCCCCCAAGATCCCCAGGCCCTGGGATGGGATCATGAGAGGAGGAGATGCTGTGTGTGCAGCTGCCCAAAGTCCAGAGTTCCTGGCCTCTGCTGTCACCCAGCAGGTGTAGTGGGTGGAAAAATCAGAGTTGCATCAGTGCAGTGCCTTTTTCTACTTCTCTTCCTTTCTTTCCCATCCCTTTGCCATCCTTCCATCTCTCCTCCTCCTGTCCCTGTCCTCCCTTTTCCCTCCCACCAACCCAGCTGGCCTTGTGCTGCACATGGCTGGCTTGGGGACTGCTCTGTGCTCCCAGTCCCTTGTTGGTGCAGGGAGAAGCCAGTAGTTCAGGGATGGCTGATCTGTTGACATCCAGGCCAACCTTGAGCCAACAGGCTGATGCTCTTGTTCGAGGATCTGGGGTTGAGGGTAGCAGGAACCCCTGTTCTCAGCATATAGTAGCCTCAGGCAGCTTTGAGGACCAGATGCTCTCAGAGGACTTGGTGGTCAGAACCAAGTCTTTAGGTCAAGCTGTAGAGCATCCCAGGGCCTGGCCCAAGCTTTGGGTCCCTGCATGAGTTGGGCTCACCTGGATATTTGGGAGATGAGTGTGGATCTTCCTGTCTGGTCAGATCCAGGTGGGTACTGAGCATGTAGAACTGGCTGATGGGGGACAGGCAGAATTGCACCTGGCCAAGGAGCCCTGGAGGGTGTGCCAGAGCATGCAGTTGGGCCTTCAGATCTGGACCACATTGGCAGAAAGTTAAATAAAGATGCACCAGCCCACTTAGGTCCTGGGACACAAGGTTCCCCAGTAGGGCCACCGATCCCTGTCCCAGTCCCAAGACCAGATCCTTCCTTTGGCCAACCATTGTCTGTCTGTGTTATGAGGCCTGAAGGTGATGTCATGGCCCACTGCTGGCTTGTCCCTGGGTCCTCAGGATCTGGACACCAGCTGGACCAGGGAGGTCCCTGGGGACACTTATGTATAATGCACCCATGGGATGTGCCTCTGCCCCAGCTCTTGGGCCTCAGGTGAAGAAGTCTTCTGAAGCTATCTTCATTTCCTTTGGTTAAAGGCCAGGTAGTTTCCAGGCTGCCCCTGGTTCCTCCCCTGCCTGCCCACTGGTGCCAGAGTCAAAATCCATAGCCCTCAAGACACAGGGTGCTATGAGGCTGATAAGGCCATTGGGGTGGGGGTGGGTTGTGTCTGCAGTCAGCAGAGGGGTGGGCAGTGTTCTGAGGGGCTGTTAAGTGGGGGAGCCACCCATGTATTTCCCTCCTAGGCCACACTGATGCTGGGATCGTGATGTGTACAGAAGACTGTATTAGATAAGTATATTTGAAAACCCTTACTGTCTCCCTCCCAGCCCTCTTCAGACCAGCACAATTTTCAAAGAGCCTTGGGAAAGGTGTAAAGTGGAGGTGCATATCCACCTGTCACTTCCAGGCTGACCTCAGAGCCTGAATCCTGGGACCAGAGGAGACAGTAGTTCCAGTCACACTGCTAGAACTGAGGATCAAAGGGCTGAGCAGAGGTACAAAGGCAGATGTGGGAGCCTGAGGCCTCCTTGAGGAGATTTGCCTGAGCACTCTGTTCACTTTCTATTCGGTTACTCAGTCCTCACTGGGTGTTGGTAGTGGGGGTTCCTTGTGTCCCCCAAGGGTGAGCTGATGCTGGGGATCTCAGGCAGTCAGCACACAGCAAGCTATCTGTGTGTCTGCACTGGGCTGTGCACAGAGCCAAGTGCTATGACATTGCATGTTCCTATGACACCAGGATTAGCCACAGAGATCCCATCAGCCTGTGTGTAGCTTCAGGACAGGGCCAGCTCTGTGCAGTAGGCTTGCACCTGCCTGAAGGACCCTTGCCTGCCAGGTAGAGGGTCTCAGCCTGTCTGTCTTTGCTTGACTTGCTTATTCTATTTTGCATTTGTCAAAGTTTCATTCCTCTTTTTGGTGTTTATAATTTGAATATTTTAAATTTAATACAATAGAACTGTAATGTTTATAATTTGTTATGTGATTTTTATTAGTACACAATTGCAGTACATGATGATTTAATTCACGGTGAAGTTGTACATTTAATGTATAAAGTGGAAATTGAGCCATGCCTGGGTCCATTATGGTGAGATCTATGGAGCATAGATTGCTCTCAAAGTCACTTCTGTGGAGCACACGCTCCCTGTCCACAGGCATTGCTACCTCGGGTCCAGACTCTGTCTGGATGATCCTTTCTTCACGGCAAGTGCAGTTGGTAGCAGCATACTGTGAGAGCCCAACAGCATCTGGCCAGGATGGGTGTGCGTGTGTGTGTGTGTGTGTGTGTGTGTGTGTGTGTGCAGTCAGGGAGGGTGACTAGGTCACCTGGTGCAGGTCATGAGCTGTGGGATGTTTGTGGAGACTGATAAGATGGTTCCTGCTGCTTTCATGGGCACAGGATCAGGGATGGGGCTGTCTGCAGCTCCTACAGCTTGGGAAGGATTTGGGGGGACAGAGCAGAATAGGTCTCACTGGGACAGTCTTGTGGTGCTCACTGCCCAGCTGACCCTGCTGAAAGGTGGAAATAAGGAGGGTCTGAGCACATCAGGGCAGTGTGAGAGGGAGGTCATGGCAGACCCTGCAGTCGCCACCCAGACTGGGTGGCACTAGAATGATGATTACACTGGCCTCTCAGGGAGATGCACCCCAATGGTGGAGTCCATACTCCTCACCAGAGATACCAAACCACCTCAAGTCCTAAAGGTGGAAATCCAGGAATAGAGGTCCATTTTGGAGTTTGGAGTTTGTGTTTCAAAAATCCTTAGAAAACCCAGTTGAGGTGGTGCAGATCTGTAATCCCAGGACCGAGGGAGTAGTACAATCCCTAGGAGGCTAGGGCTGGGGATTTAGCCCAGTGGTTCCATTGCCTGCCTCACAAGCACAAGGACCTGAGTTTGATCCCTGGTACAAAAAAAAAAAAAAAA
>NW_004624921.1:1651476-1662490 GCF_000247695.1 Heterocephalus glaber
TCTTTCTTTCTTTCTTTCTTTCTTTCTTTCTTTTTCTTTCTTTCTTTCTTTCTTCCTTCCTTCCTTCCTTCCTTCTTTTCTTTCTTTCTCTCCTTTTCCTTCCTTCCTTCTTTCTCTTTGGTACTTAGGGTTCATCTCAGGACTTTCACCCTGAGCCACATCCCCCCCCTTAATTATCTATCTATCTATCTATCTATCTATCTATCTATCTATCTATCTATCATCTATCTATACCTGAGCCAGCCTCTTCCTAATTTTCAAAGTATCCTAGATTGGGCTACAGCTTGCCACCCTCCAGGCTGAACTTCCCAGAGTGCTGGCACTGGAGGTATGAAACCCCACACCCACTTACCTTGGGCTTTATTTCTATCCTGAAACGTTTTACTTTGGGAATGTCACAGATACAATATGGAATATAACGGGACCCCTGGCTCAAGCTTCTGCAATTGTAATGGATAATTAAGGAAGCCAGTGTGTCTTATGTTGGCCTTCAAATGTACAGATATTCCCTGGGTTTCCCAAGAAGCTCATTCAGTGCCTGAGTCTCACAAAACTAGAGATTGTAACAAAGGAAAGTATCAAGAAGATAAACAGATGGATGTTTTATATTCTTAGGAAATTATGATTCGTATCTTTGTAGATTCTTTAACTTCTCGTTCATACCCATTTTATGTGTATTTAGATAGTAGAGTGTGTGGAGGTATATGTAAGTTTCTGTGTATTTTAGATACTTATCATACCTTCAGGGAATTTTTGTATATCAACATCCAATAAGCACCCAAAAATGTTGGATTATCTTTTACTCTTTACTTTCCAGTTCTGTGTGTCTCAGACATGATGTAAGTGCTTGGGACAATAAGGACAGAAGGTGCAGCCTTGGGATAAAAAATGCTTAGTTTCTCACATTGGAGAGAATGACTAAAGAAATAAGGATATATAATGATTTAAGGGAAATGAATAGAGAAGCATTTAACTAGGGTGAAGATAAAGAAGAAGAAAAAAAAGAAGAGATAGAGATACTGATCAGGCCTGTCATATTTCATTTATATCCTAAAATGGTGGTACTACTTTTCTTTCCAAACATAATGGACCTATCAACCTCTATGTACCTCAGGATTTCTCTGATTGCCAAGACCCTTGATCAACATCCCTTCCTCTCCCCTCCATGTCTCTACTTAGGTCGCACACTTAATATCGCTAAGAATGACTTTCTCCTCCATACTAAATGGGACATTGTCTCTGGATTACAGCCTCATTCTTCTTACCTCAGAATGGCTGAAAGCCTTACTGTAAATTGATTGCTCATTTTAAGTACTTTTTATTCCTTCTCTTAGAATATGAGATTCTCTGGTAAATACACTGGATTTGCCATGAAATATACAGTGCCAAGAGGCAATTAGTAAACACTTAATAGACTTCAGTATAATTGAAGTTGAATGAGCATGTGAGCAAATCCTACTGTGGCACATCTGAGAAAATCAGGAAAACTTACACAGGGAATAGTTCAGATCCATACACAATAATAATTGAACATGGCACATGGGGAGATCTGCAACATTTACTTATATTAAAAATTAATGTAAACACTTATTTCAATAAGTTAACTGTGTGCCACAATTCATGGTCCATAATGCAATGCAATTTTTCAAAATAAGCAACATTATATGTGTGTTACATCTAGATGTAATGCAATTATTTAAAACCACTTTTTGTTTCTCAGCTTCTGCAGAGCTTCTTTCACATCCTTGTTAAGTGACTGTAGATCAGCTGGTTTAACATGGGAATCACAGTGAGGTCATTTTGTCCTGATCAAGGGAGTAGGTAGAACTGGAATGGAAGTACATGAAGAGCATGGTTCCCTGGAAAATGGCAAGTGCAGTGAGGTGGGAGGTGTAGGTGAAGAAAGCCTTGAAACTTCCCTCAGCAGAGCAGATCTTTATGACTGCTAAGATAATATAAAAATAAGAGACAAGAATGCCTGAGATGGTGCTCCATTCTATAAAATCAAAAATAGTGAATATCACCAACTCATTAACCCATTTGTCAGAACAAGATACTAATAGAAGAGCAGGGACATCACAAAAGAAATGATTGATTTCAATAGACCCACAGAAACACAGGTGGAATGCCAGTGGGCTGTGTATCAGAGCATCTGCCAGTCCCACCAGGTAAACCCCCACCACCAGCAGGGAGCACAGCCTCCTGGACATGTGAGTGTGTAGAGCAGTGGGCTGCTGATGGCTTTGTACCAGTCAAAGGCCATGACTGCCATCAGCAGACACTCAGAGTCTGCAAAGATACAGAAGGCCAGAAACTGCAGAGCACAGCCCAAGAAAGGGATTGACCTGCTCTGGGCCACCAAGTCCACCAGCATCTTCGGCCCAATTGCTGTGGAATAGCAGAGGTCAAAGAGAGTGAGGTGGCTAAAAAGTACATGGGCGTGTGCAGATGGGGATCCATCATTATCACAGTCATCATGCCAAAGTTTGCCAGGAGACCAAAGAGATAAACCAGGAGAAATACAGTGAAAAGGCTCACTTTGATATCTCTGTTACCAGTAATTCCCAGGAAAATGAATTCATTCAAGGCAGAGCAATTTCCCCCATCCATTCTTCTTTCTCTTGTCTAAACTTAAAAATATGAGAGGTCCATTTTAATTCTTTTGTACATTGCAAAATAACTGTAAAGCAGAACACCTTTAGTTCCTGTAGAGTTTTTTTATCCTCACAAATATTGGATGCTTTTGAGAACACTAAAATCATCAATCCAAAATAGTGGTTGAGAAATTTTGAGTGAAGTCTAAATATATATCATAACCTATGTGCCTGTTTTTGTCTTCTCTAATTTATCTGGAACTTTTACTGTCCTAATTTCAGCTAAAATATACTTAATGATTGAAATGTCAATAAATCTTCCAAATAATATGAATGAGATACAATTTTTAGGGAAATTACATCATGAGAAATACAGTTTAGTGCTTGCTATGCTTCTTAAAAAGTGATCATCAACATAGAAAAAAAGTACAATTTTTTATCATTTTCAAACTTCATCAGGGTTTTAAAAGACCATCTAGTAATTCTATAAATAATGGAAATACTGACAAATAAAAATAAATATTATTCTACTCTTCTAGCTCTTTAGTATTTGATAAGACATGAAATAAATATTACTGGCAATTTCCTAAAAAATATTATGATTTTGCCTCTGTGCTCTTTGCTTACTATAGTGGAATTTTGGAGCTAAAAAATTAGTCTTCTGGTTGCTCCAAAATAAATGCTAAAATGCAAGTGAGAGAACAAATTATAATCCATACATTTGCATTATATCACAATTTATGAATGTATGCATTGCATATAGCAAATTGGGTTTATAAAAAATTGAAAAGTAGATAAAGTACTATTGTAAGTTTAAACACATGTAGTTTCTCTTCCTTGAGTGTGTGAGCATTCATGAATAGGTGAGGTATTTTCATATGTGCATGATTATTTATTGAAATATGAGAAGTGGAATGTGTGGGGTGTATACTTGTGAGATTTTTGTTTGATTTTTTGGTAAGGTAACTGTTGTATGGTATACATGGACTTAAACTGTCACATATAGTTATTTCTAATGTGATACTTATTTCTAATGTGATATTTTAGGTTTATATTAAGCTAAAAATATCTGAAATTTATGTACATACTTACACAATGATAAAATGAATAAAATCTTCCTATGAACCCAGATTAAAGATAAATGAGGAAAATGAGATTTTGTGCATACTAATAAATATAGTAAGAGCCTTCTTTCTGAGGAGAAATTACCAGTTTGAAAATTAGATTTCAGAATACATTCTACTAAGCAACCTAGTATAAAATCATTAGGTTTTCCCTCATCAGCTAGGTTTGTTCATTTCATTATTTTATGCTACTTTTTAATTTGGAAACTTAAGAACTTACCTGAGATGAGCAATGCTTTTGTAACTGAACATTAGGCAGAAAGCATTTTATTCTACCAGGAACCTTTTGGGACTTAACTCTCTGAAGCTACTTTTATTAGGCTTCCAATTTGTACAAACATGTAATTAATTGTGTTTCTGGGTCTGTGTTTTCCCTTGTGACTACAAGAATCACTGGAGCACAGTGGAGCTTGCCTCTTGAATATAGTTCCCAACTCATGTATGTCAGATTGAAGCTGCAAATTGATTCTATACCATATAATATGTACAAGGCATATAAGTTTTCTAGTATAAAATATTATCTGTCTCATGCTCATCTACCTGGAACAGAATGTAATTAAACAGCCCTCCAAAGAATCCTCACCAAACCATTCCCTTTTTCATTTGTTTTTTGAGTGTTCAAACATTCTTTCTCCAAATTACTAAACTATTATTACCTTTTGTTGATATTTGTATTGAGAAATAATACATGAACTACAAAACTCACACTGAACATTTCTTTGGTATGTAGTGCGGTCACAAGGCTGGAGAATGACCATGACTGTCTACTTGTAGAACACTTTTTATCAGCTCAAATACAAAGACATCAGTGTAGGAATGAGTCCACCCTCTCCTTTTCCCACAACCCTTGGCTAACTCTATGCTGCTATCTGACTCTGTGTCTTCATCTATTCTAGAGTTAAATATTAACAGAGAGCCCCTGTGTTTGCTTACTGGGGTTAGTTTTTCACTTACCATACTTTAAATATACACCCATCTTTTAGCATTTACTTCTTTTGGATGAATAAATAATATGCTGTTCCATGGATCCAATATATCATGTTTATTTGTTCATTGGTAAAAGGGCTTGTAGATTGTTTCTACTTTTTGGCTCCTAGGAGTAATGCTGCTATGGATACTCATTTCTTCGTGCCCTTCAAACACTACAGGGTTTACACAATCTTTTCACATTCCCATCCCTAATCACCTGTTACCCTTCTGCAGTTCAATAATTTTATGACTGCGCCACATTCTCTACATGCAGTAGAAAAGAATGAGATATTATTTTTAATTATGCTTAATTTATTTCTATCAGAAATTCTCTATTACTTCTAAGTCTTTAGGAATAATATTGGTGTTTACTGTTTTTGAATTTTTATTTTGGAAAGGTTATTCCTTCCTGAGTATTCATTGTTACTATTTTAGATCTTTAATACTGGAAAGTACTGAACAAAGAGTAGAAATTCATTGCACTTTGGAATTTATTCTGTTACTATAATTCATACGTGTCAGGATGATTCATTTAAGGATTATGTGTGAATAATGACTCTTCTGAACAATGTAGAGTTTCACATTTGTTTTTTAAATGATTTTATTTTCCTTTATTTATAATTGTTCCCCCCCAAATTAAAAATTCATGACAATCTGACTTCCATATTTTCCAAGCACCTTCCCAACAGTGAGAAGTTCTGCCTGCTGCTTACCCCTCAGCCACCACTGCAACCTCCAGTTTGAGTGAATGACCTCAGGGGGACCAGAGCCAGCCCCACTCCCACAGTGGCCTGACTGAAGAGTCTGCCACTCTATCTCTCTCTGTGTGCTGCTCCTCATTCCATTATTCAGTGTCCATGGTGAGTCTCTGCAGAGCAAAAAATAAAAATATTGAAAGAAAGAGAAAGAAAGGAAGGAAGGAAGCAAGAAAGAAAGAAAGAAAGAAAGAAAGAAAGAAAGTCAGGAAAGTGATCACACACTCACTCAATTATTTATTTATAAAGTTAAAACCTAAAAATAAAAGAAACTGTAAGGAGAAATTTAGAACTCCACAATGGGCTGATAACTTGGGTCCACTAAAGATGACTTTTGGACACATCTTCCTTAGAGAAGCACTTCTTGTTTATCCTCTCTGAAATTCTGCTGGCATTTAAGCACTTCAGTCAACATAAAACTGTTTGAAGTAGCTCCCCCACACTCCTTACACCCTTTCACTGATTTGTCTCTGGGAGCCACTAAATTCTGCTTGATAATCAAACTAAATTCTGGATAATCAATGTGACACTTTGAGACCAGGAGTGACTGTCTTTATGGTTTACCTAGATGTCCTTAATCCATTCATAAGTTTTAGGGCAATTTGTGTTAAATAAATATATTATGATGTGGATGTATCCATCTAAAACACAATTTTATTTTGTTTTTAATAATTTTTGAGACCATATAACTTGAATTTATTGGCTTTATGTAGCAATAACTTAAAAGACAGAAACAGGAAACAGGTCTTTATTACAGCAGTTCAAACACTATTAATGAAATTTGGCCAGGGCTTCAACAACCAACGAGGAACACAAGCAGTGAACTTGCAGGTCATGTGTCAAGTCCACCTCCCACCTCTTCCCATGAACACCTTGGCTTTTCCCCCATAGAAAGGTAGATTGTAACTCACTGTGAGCTGTGTCTGTTAGTTCACAGCTCCATCTAAAATTAGTATCTGAATGGAGCAGATATGAACAGCTCATGCACCACTAGTTTTCTACTCAGTTGAGAATCTTCTGGGCGACATATAGTTAGGGAAATGTTAGCACTGCAGGGAGCAATGTCTGGTTAAGATATGTCTCCTTAAGATATTTGTCTTATTAAGATAATAAAGGGTGACTTTTTACAAGTATGAAGTACACATAATATATGAAAAGGATGCACATAGTAAAAAAATATTCTAATTGAAGAGACATGGATAAACCATAAATAGATCAGATCTCAACATTACCTACTGACAAAATCAGAATAAGGAATGCTTTTAGGAGTGCCCATTTCAGGAGAAATCACACTCCGTCTCCTCTGGGCACACTCAGTGTAGATTTGCCCAGTACTGACTTCAAAAGTAAAGAGTATTTCAATTCATTAAAAAGCTTCCATTACCTATGAGCCCATCACCCCCTCCTTTCCCTTCTTCCCTTTCCCCTTCTCCTCCTGCCACCCCTACACCTTTGGATCTTTTCCTATTTCAAATTATCAATTATTCATTTTAATCATTTTCATCCTTATTTATACTTTCAATTTCTTACACTAGAGAAACTGTTCAGTATTTACACCTGTGTCCTATTTATTTCACTTAAGAGTATGGCCTCAATATGCATCCATTTAGCTATAAATGACTCTAGTTTCTCATTCTTTATGGCTGAGTAGTACTCCATTTTATAAAAAAAAAACACATCTTCTTTATCCAGTTTCCAGTTGATGGGCACTTGGGCTCTTTTCAAGCTTCAGCTATCTATTACACAAGTGCTCATAGGTAATGGGGGAAAATATAAAAACTAAGATATATCATGTTCAGGTACAAACACCCAATGATAAATACAAATGTATTGTATACCTAAAATGTACCAATTAATATATGAATAAAAAAGCTTCCAAATTATATGTTCAGTCAACAGAAATAACCTTCTTTTAGTCACTTAGTAAATTTCACCTTCGCTACCATTCTTAGGAAACACAACACTTTTGCACTTCTATCAGGCTTTCCCCTAGGCAGTACAGTTTCTGATTTGTGTGTAAAGTGCCAGTTTGATTTACAGCCAGTTCAGTAAACTTTAGCCTGCATGCAAGTAGTGAGGCCCCCAGCCTCATCTGCCCTCGAACATGTTTAAGCATGCTGTGAGCTGCAGAGGTTCTCTCGTTGTAGCCCTACAGAGGCATCACAGTCACTAGCTGCTAGCAAAGCAGGACCCCATCTTCCAAAGAATCCAGGGGGCTGGGCTTCAGTGTCCTTCTCTAAGTGATGCTGTGAGCACTGTTAATAAACAGGACTGACGGAGGTAGCTACACAGTGTTACAGGTGCCATCAGTGAACATTGTGGACAATGCTTGATGTAGCTGGTTGATTTACTTTAGCTGATTTTTGAATGGCAAAGGGAAAAATATTCAGCAAGAACACATCTCCAGTTCATTTAAAAGTCAGCATCCAACATAAAAGAATTCTCCTTGGGAATGGACATAATGCGTACTGTGATACTCACCTATTTTCTTCTCAAAGAAATTTATCTGCCCTTCCAGAGAAGTATTGTCCATGAAGTTGAATGGATTTTCCACTTAGAAAACTTGCTGAAGCTCAGTTGCAGCATAAGCCTGTCAGCCACGAATTCAATGTACTGCTTCACTAAGGTGTAGTTCATCCAGATTATTGTCATAGGCAAGGCCTCAGGGAGGAACTCCTGCTGGATCCTGATGGTGCTGACAATGATCTCCTTCACTCTCTACTCCCAGGGTTTGTGCACTGGGTGCTTGAATATCAGGCAGGTGAAATCACAGTGCAAGCCTCATCTCTGCTAATAAATTCGCTGGAAAAGGTGAAGCTGGGCATAAGGCCAGGTTTCATGAGCAAGAAAATTGGCAACCATTCCAGTGCAAGGCCCAGTTCACCTTCTTCACACAGGACATGGTCTGGGTGGCCTTGAAGAGAAACTCCCTTTCTTTGGAGTCTTTAGTGTAAGGAGACTGTACATTTCAGAATGGAAGTTTTCCATGGCAATTTGGAAGCCATAGAAACTTCTGTAATTTGAACTTCTGGCTAAATCTCTCCTCCAGGTTTTCAGTGACTATGCCATCTCTGGCAGCAGAGCAAGCCAGGACATGTGAAATAAAATCTCTCATCAGGCCTTAGTGCTTCCCAGGGCCATATGTCTTTGGCAAGATCCACTTCCTTAGCCCTCCAAAAGGAGTCCTCGGCTTTCTTATCCATCTGCCGAATACCCTGGTACTGGATAGGACAGATCATGAAGCACAGAGGGGTTCTCTCTGTAGGTCCCTAATGGTGGTGAGCAGGGTAAAGACAGATAGCATGATGCTTCCCAGCAGTGGGAGAGGAGCGAGATGACTGGAGCAAGGTTTTATTTTTTATAAATTTATTAGTATATGCTTGCCATACATAACATACATGAAGGGAACATACATGAATGACACATATGTGTCACATCTTGATTCCTTTTCCTTTCCCTTTCCCCTCCTCTCCCTCCCATGCTCAGGCCCACTTCCCCTTTCCACAAAGTCTACCTCCCATGTCATAGCATTATCTTTCACTTTGGTCTTAAAGTTACTGAACTTTTGAGTGTCTAAAAGAATGCAAAGGAAACTGCTACTTACCTTTCTGCATCCCATTCGCCTTATTCTTCAACTGTTCACTGAATCTGGCATCCTGCAACACCTTCCAGCTCTTCTCAAGTTCAAAATGGAAAGGAAAGGAAAAACTTTGAATTGATTCAGGAGATTGAGGATCCATAGCAGCACAACTAAAGACATTCTCAGAAAGAGACTTCCAGGACTGCTTCAGGAAACTGGAGAGGTGATGAGCATGTTTAAATCTGAGGGAGAATCTTGAGGGGGATTAAAGGAAATTTATATTTTACTACAATACAGGCTTAAAAATTAAAACACACATCTTGTTTGTAGATAAAACCTTGAAATTTCAATAAATTCATATGTTTACACAATATTGCAATCTGCATTCTTCCTGGAAAGTCACACCTCCCTGCTCATATCTGAGCACGTGGGTGGTTTCAGACTCACCATTAGAGTACATGTACACACATGTAGGGAAACAGAAACACAGGTCAGAATGCAAACCACATTATGTCAATCTTTATTATCACTTCCAAATTATGAAAAATGAAGATATGTTTTATCAAAAACTAGATGAATAAATACTTTATCACATTGAATGTGTGCACTGACATTCTTATATTGTTGTAAGTAATAGGGAGCCAAAAGGTGAGAGACAGAGCAAGAGAGAGAGAGAGAGAGAGAGAGGGTTTGAGTTAAAACTAATAAAATAGGAAACAGCTCAGCAAGACACTAGGTGTGTCGGGAGACACTGTGAAATTGAAGCTGTCTTATCATTTCAATTCTAGTGGTGTCCGAGAAGAATACTATATTGGCATTATGTATATTCATAGTTCAAGTCCTTGGTGATCGCTTTTACATAAAATTGGTATACTTTATGAAAAAACTAAATATATTTACAAATAGTTCACTACATTATTTTTCTAATTGTGAAACCCTCTCTTATATTCTATTTATTTTTTGGAATGTTTTTTAAAGTTGGTTTTAGATTTTGAATAATATCCAAAAGAATTCCTTTTATATTTCGTACAAATTTTAAGTTATGTGGTACTGCTGGTGAGGATACAGACATGTAGGCCTTCCTCTACTGTCTCTGAAATAACAAGATGGCTTTTTTTCCCCAACTTCCTGCCCTGCACATAAAGCAGAACCAGCTCTGCAGTCTCCTGAGCCTAACCAGGCTCCACTTTTGCTAAGGATAGTTCCTTCTGAGTCAGGGACAGCTGTTGCAAAAACCTTAATTTCTCTTCACGTGTTGATCTCGCTCCTCGCTGATTCATCTTTCCAGAGTGTCTTGTTGTGGTCTGGTCTTAATGTCCTCAGATCATCCATGCTCATCATTTTTAAATTCTGCTCACATCCTTTTTAAAATTTGCCATAAATGCAGCTGTGCTCCATCCATCTGGCTGACAGCTTTTTCCAACTGGGCATCAGATCTGTTTCCTGATATCATTCTCTCTCACCACTGCCTAGGAGGGCTGCAACTCACTCTGCGCATTTTGCATAAATATTCTCTTGCCTTTTATATCCTGTTCACTTCATGTGGCTGGATTTTTTAAACAATATTTAATGATTAGGAAGACTCATCATCATCATCTGTTAGATGACATTTTCCAGCCTGTCCCAGGGACCTCCTAGTGGTGGTGGTCGAAGCCCTCCCTCTTGGCCTCCCTGCCAGCACCACCCTTTCTGTGTCCAATGTGACAGCTCCTGAAGCTCTGAGGCATCGTGAGTGCTGGCTCTGTGTTGCACTGTGCTGCTGCACACGCTGAACTCACACATGTGTGACATGGGGTATGAAAACATGAGACAGCTGGTGGAGGAGTTGATATACTCAAAAGTGCCTAAGCAATGAAGGCAAGGTTAATAAATATATTTTTGAAATTCTACATATCTTTCTAATCAAAATGCCCATGCTTCATGCAATCTTCTCCTTGAAAATCTCATAAAATATTATAGCCCTTCCTTAAGCACCTTACTTAAATTATGTCC
>NW_004624921.1:1679677-1701076 GCF_000247695.1 Heterocephalus glaber
TTTACATTTATCATTGGGTGCTTGTACTTGTACATGATGTATGTTGGTTCTTATTTTTTCCTCATTATCTGTGTTCCCTTCACCCCCTCCACCCTTCCTTATTTACATAGATTGTGTTTCCATTTTTTTTTCTTTTCTCATAAGTTTTCCTTTCCCTTCTTTCCCTTCCTCTTCCCCTCCCACCACCCCTACACCTTTGGACCTTTTCCTATTTCAAATTATCAAATATTCATTTTAATCATTTTAATCCTTACTTACATTTTCAGTTTGTTACACTAGAGAAATTATTTGGTATTTACACATGTGTGTCCTATCCATTTCACTTAAGAGTATCGCCTCAATATGCATACATTTAATAATAAATTTCTCTGGTTTCTTGTTCTAAATGTTCTTTAAAAGATGAACGCATAGTATGTGTTGCACTAGAAAGTTCATTTTTTTACCATGAAAAATTGAGATGTAAGAGCTCTAGAACTGCCAGATGGCTGTGCTATCTTCACTGTAAGTCTTCCTTCACCAGCTACACACTACCAGGACAAAGACATCATACCTTCCACTGAAAATGGGATGGGAGACAGGGTAATGAAATAGAACATCTTACGTATTTTTTTTTCAGGAGTAAAATCTGGCAAAGGCATGCAGAATTTCTAGACACAACTCCTCATGTAAAATATATTTAAAAGAGTCCACCAAGCTGAAAGAGAGGCTACAAAATACAATTCCCATCTGAGTTGCCCTGTGACAAGCTATGAGACTCTATTTCTATCATTAACAACTTTGATAATCAAAATATAATATTGCAGGTAGTGAGCTAAACTGGATATGGTGGGAGAGGCAGGAAGGAAACAAAGGGAAAGGAAAGTAGAAAGGATCAAGATGCCATATGTGTGTGTGCCAATACCCCATGTTGAATATGCTTATGATATATCACAAACCTACACTAATAAAAGTTTATTTTAAAAAGTGGATCTTTGTCTCCATCTGCAGCTCCTGTTCAGTGGTAGAAAAGTCTCTTTGTTGGTCCAGAGGTGAGCAAATGTGGCAGTCAAGCCTGAACACGGAGCTCTCTGCATCTGTTGCTGAGGATATTGATCTAGTTTGGAAAACAGCATAGGACACTCTGTGTCTAACTTTTTTGTCAAAAAATAATGGCGATCTTGTGGGGGAGACCAGTGATGTTATAATAAAAACTCCTGGAAGATATGTTGATGGCTCCAGGGAAAATGCATTACCATGCAAAATGGTGTAAGAATTAGACATTTAACAGAAGAACAGAAAGACAATGAGAAGAGCCTCCCCAAATCCAAAGTCAACTCTGAGAGTCCTCAATTCTGATCCCACTGAGGGATACTAAGGGAGGTGTTAGGAGGACTGAATAGGTTTAGAAGATGCATACAAACCAATGTCAAAGGGTGGAAATGTTACCTCTTCAGTACTTAAACTTAACTAAGTACTGTTGACCAATAAGGATCCCTGAGACATAGTAAAACTGAAGAAGGAGCTTTCAACCCAACAGACATCCTTGGCTCTCTGGGAGGCTGTGATGCCCAGGCTGGGCCAGTTCTGCAGGGTTCCACGAGAGGCAACACAGCCCAGTGTTTTAGCTGAGTGACCTGACAAGCTAGTGCACTGATGAGTTAGCTGGGCACTGACTTTGGCTAATGAGAGACTTGTCCTTTCCAGTGGTGGCTCTTGGGCAGCAAGGCCAAATGACAAGCAGGACTTAGATAACCCTGTGCCTGTAGGATTCCTCAAAGGCTGTTGTGAGAGGAGTTAGAGTCATGATTCCTGGGCCCTCTCTGATCTGTGGAGGGTGGAGGCTGGCATGCGGGTCACATTGACACAGGCAGGCACATCTCCTCCTTGGTCCTTGTGTGTATAATGCACACCTTGTGTGTATTCTCCACTTACAAAGTGACCCGATGTGCAAGACATGATAACACATTCATATATCCAGTCAGTTGCTGTGTTTAAATGTTCAAATCATATATCCTAGACATAATCATGCTTTCTTTATATTCTCATTTTGAACCAAAATAAAATCATGATCCCGTTTGTGTATTAAATTCTTGAAGAAAGCTTTTAGTTGTGCTTCCTTTGATGTAAAATTCTTTATTTAATCCCTTTTCTAAGTAATGTACAATTATTCATACCAGCTTTTTCAACATAACTTTAGAGGAAAGGTGAAAATTTTATATAGAAGGCATATATAATTTTGTATGACATAATATCTCAGAAATCAGTAATGGTATATATTCATGCATGTTTAATCTCATTCAAACATTTGATTACAAAAATCTTTAGAAATTAATGTGAGGGGCAAAGAGAGATCACTGAAGTTCTTATCAAATGCTGCATATTTTAATCTATTATCTATTTTATTTTACACATTATCATGTATTTCATATACTATATGTATCATAAAATTTACACTGTCTTTTACAACCCCAAGGAATAGATGTAGTTACTGATATCTAGAACTTCAGAGATAATAGGATTTTTTTAAATTTAAGAAACCATGCCCTAAATTCCTGTTTAGAGTTCCATGAAGTGAAACTCTTTGAAAACAACAATTATGAGGCTACTCTCATGAGAAGCTAAAGAATTTTTAGTTGGATTTACACTTTCAAACTTTGTAAATTTAGTTATCTACAGAATTTTAGAATCCTAAACCAAATGAAAATTTATCTAAATCCCATGTATAAGCTTGGTATAATTTCAACCAAGGTGATTAAAGATCGAAGAATAAAAAGGACCACTATATATGTAAGTAGAGTTTTAATTATTTTACTCAAACAATTCAGCATTATTAACATTGATATTAAGAGAAAATGCTGTATAATGCTGGTGCATTGGACAATTTCAAAGACTACATAGAAAATGAGAAAAACAATTGTACACTGAAATCATGCAAGCTGGAGCTCTGAAGAAGCTTCCATGTCAGCTGTCTGTGAAGTACTAGTTTATAATATGTGAATTGTGACACTGCACCTACAAATGTCCGTCCTTGCTATGTGTTCACTAAATGTTGCATGAGAGCTGCAGATAATTGCAATAATCTGCATATTAGATTATGTTTGGAGTCACAATGCAGTTATTAGTCAGTAGGCCACCAACACAAAACTTGTGGACAAAACCAACAAAATGAGATGTGGTTGGCATATTTCATTACGTGCAATGAGTAATTTAGGTATTTCTTCTGAAACCTCACCATGGGATTCATTGCTACATAATTGTTGCCTGTGTGTGTGTGTGTGTGTGTGTGTGTGTGTGCATTTATGTGTGTATGTGCTGTCTTAGGCATATTCTCACCTTTGGGACACAATGTCCAACACCAACAACCTCTAGGAGGAGAAAACATTTACTCTAGTGCACATTTATAAGTTCCAGTCCTCCCATCTTCTGGGTCCAGGTAGGAGTGGCATGGTGGAAGGCAGCAGCAAAGCTGCTCATGACATGATGCTCAGCAGCCAGAGAGCTGAAGCAGAAGCTGGATGGGAGAGAAACCTTTCCAGGCCATGCTCCTCCTTACCCACCTCTGCAGTCAGGACCTACCTCCTCACCTCAAATTCAGCTACAGATTCACCTGTGGACTAATCCACCTGTGAATGTGCTGCCCCATTACCCAGTCACCTCCTGTAAGCCCAACCTTCACAGGTTTTGGGGAGACATGCCTTAGTTTCCATATGATTTTATGCAATTCATTAGTGTGTGTGTGTGTGTGTGTGTGTGTGTATTTAAAGCACATATCATTGTAAGTTTATTTCATTTTATTAACATTTCATAAGACCAAAAATATCTGCTTTTTAAAATTATTCATTTTTTTCTGCATTTGTAGTCACAAACACAATGCAGATGAATTAGATAACATCGATGGAACTCTCAGTCCTTGAAAAAAGAACTCACATCTCATATTGGACACCATTATCTCAGACATCCTACATGTACATTAAGGAGCCAGTTATCTGTGGACTACACTTCCAAGGCCTTTAACAGGAACAGAGTCTGATTAGAAGGAGAATGTATCCTTTAGATAATTATGAAGATTCTGTATTTAAGAATAACAATGCATGGACATATTAATCAAGGCTGTTTCCATCACTCTTTAGCCACATTGAAGACAACAACTTCTTCAAAGCTATGGACTTCCTCACCTAAAGATATTGATAACTGTTGGACCCTCTGCCTAGAATCCTTTCCTTTCTCCAGTCTGCACTTTTTTATAACTAAGATTGAATGTGTATATCCAAGGATGCCTCTCTTCTGCACAATGGAATTTGTTGTTTGCCCTTCATTCATTTCATCCAGCCTTTCTATTTGATGAAGGATTTCAAGGTTATTATGAACTATTTTATTGCTTAGGAAATTAATGCCTCTTGGTTTTACTAGATTATAGGATCCATTAATTTATAAATCAATGAATTTATCATGAAAATGATAAACTTAAATGCACAAAAGTATTATTGAAAACTTGATAAAATTTAATATACTTGAACTAATGCCTGAATAACAGAATAAGCAAATAAAAAAGCTGGTAAAAGTAGAAGTATCGGGAAAGTTTTCCAAAGAGAATTAGTACTATACAA
Organism: Heterocephalus glaber; assembly: GCF_000247695.1. The sequence continues at coordinate 1,684,264 of NW_004624921.1, forward strand.
GAATTCCAGAGAATGGAGCACCTCAGCTTAGAGAAACACAACATATATGCAAATTAGTATTAGTACAAATAAGTATTGGTATAAATACTAGTCTGGGAAAGGTTTGGATTTATTATAAATATTTAAATCCACATTCTAGTTTTCAGTTTTTCAATAGCTGCCTTCACATATTTATTTCTTAAAATATAAATCAGAGGGTTCAGCATGGGAATCACCAGGGCATAAAACAAGAGGTCATTTTGTCTTGATCTAAGGAATAAGATATATTTGGCTGGAAGTACATGCAGAGCATAGTTTTCCAGAAAATTGCAACTGCAGTTAAATGGGAGGTGCAGGTTTGGATCAATAAGCTTTAAACCTCCCCTCAGCAGAACAGATCTTTAAGATGAATAAGATGATATAGCAATAGGAGACAAGAACTCCCCAAATGGTGCTCAGTTCAATGAATCAAAAAATGGTAAAAATGGCTAACTCATTGATCTGAGTCTCTGAGAAGACAGTAATAAGATGGGTGGGATATCCAGAAGAAATGATCAATCTCATTAGAACTACAGAATCACAGGCAGAATGTCAATGTGGTGTGTATCAGAGCATCTGCCAGTCCCACCAGGTAAACCCCAGCCACCAGTAGGGAGCACAGACTGCTGGACTTGTGGGTTGTGTACAGCAGGGGGCTGCTGATGGCCTTGTGGCAATCTTAGGCCATCACTGCCAGCAATATGCACTCAGAGTCTAAAAAGGTGCAGGTAATGAAGACCTGGAGAGCACAACCAAAAGAAGGGATTGACTTGTCCTTGCCAAATATGGCAACGGGAATCTTGGGTCCAACTGCTGTGGAATACCAGAGGTCACAAAAAGACAGGTAGCTGAGGAAAATATACATTGGCACGTGAAGCTGGGAGTCCATTCTAATTAAGATGATCATTCCAAGATTTTCCAGAAGATTAATGACATAAATAAGTAGAAAGAAGATAAATAGTGTTACTTCCATCCTAGGGTTATTAGTAATTCCCACTAATATCAATTCAATCAATAAGGAGCAATTTCCTTGATCCATTGTTCATAATCTTGTTAAGCATTTGAGAAAATAATAAAAAAATTATACATTCATATATTGCAATTCTGGACATCAATGATATATATATATATATATATATACATATATACATATATATATGGCAGACATGATATTTTCTTCATTTTCCTATTTATCCTGGTCACGTTATGTTTTAAAAAACATTTTCATCTATTTGAAAATAAAAGTAAAAAATCTAGTATGTCAGAAAATTGCGAAGATTTGACCCATATCCAGATCTAAATCTTCATGATATATTTGTTTTTCAACATGTTCCTTGATTTTTAATGGCCTTATTTCCTTATTTCCTGGAATACAAGTGAATGAATTGAAATCATATTGGATCTTTAAAATGATATTGAATAAAGCAGATATTACAGAGACAAAGGTTTAAAATGGCTTATTAAGCAACTTCTAGTTTTTACAATATCTGCATGTACATAAAATTTATATAATATTCCTAAATATCATGATTTGATCAAAAGCTGTTCTAGAAACACAGAACATAACACTGGCTAATATTAAATTACTATGGCACTTTTATTTGTCCATGCTTTCTTTAGTATTTTATGAGAGAAGTAATTTTCATTTACCTTTTCTTTAGAAATCTATTATGATTTTGCCATAATACTCATTATCGGTTTATAGCAATATTCTGATACAGAAGAATCAGGCTTTTGTTCAAAAAGTGGACTAGAAATAAACAGAAGCAACACATTTAAAAATATATTTTTAATTCACTGAATTAAGAATACTTGGAAATTAAAACTTTAGAATGCAATGAGAGAAAATCAATATTTCTGAGATATTTAGGTTTCTCTACCTTTTACACAAGTGCAACTTTATGTTTCTCTGTTGACATATGAGAATTGAAATGTTGATGATATATTTTTCATTCTTAACAAACCTAAGTAAAATATGGCATGTTCCACATAGAACTGAACATATGCATAGTTTTTAATGTGCCAAGTCAATTATTTTTAAATAAAACAAGAAAGTATCTGAAATTCACATATGTGCTGGCACACCAATAAAATAAAGACTTTCTTGTTACCAGAGTAAAATAAGAAATTGGAATATTATCTCATGGATAGTATTGCATTCAGTCAGATTCATCCAATTCTGATTTAATATATAATTGTATCAGACATTGGATAGGAGAAAATATTAAAATAAGAAGAAAGCATATAATGACTCATTTTTTAATTTCTCACATTATTTCTTTTTCTAAAATGGTGATTAGCTTTGTTCTTTTTTACCCTAGATTTGTAAATTGCCATTTACAAACATGCATGAGACAAGCAGGTCTTTGATAGCTGAGCCCTAGGCAAAGAGCAGCTTATTTTACCAGGCAGCTTTGGGGATTTTGCACACTGAAGTTATTTCCCGGATTCTTTGCTGTGATGAACTTTACCCCTGGTTTTGTATTTTGCCCTGAAAATACACTAACATTCGTTTTATTGGCCTTTAATTATTCACAGTTGTAACCAAATTAGGAACAAAACTGAAAATGCTTTTTAAACTCTAAAACTTAATATAAATTTTCCTTCTCCAATCAAAGCAGAAATGTAATGTATTCCAAATAACCCCTAATTAATCACTGTCATTTCCTGTCTGTTGTCCATTATTTCTCCCATTTTTCAATACTCTTTACCATCTCAGAAATATTTGTCTTTTGATACAATTATTTTATTTGAGTATAATGAATGCATTAAGACATTCACCCTCTTAAAGAAAACATTTCTTTGCTTATTAGTATTTTCATAAAGCATTGCAGCTGCCACCACTAATTCCAGAATATTGTCATCACCCCAATAAGAAACCAGACCGACTAGCAGTCATGGTCCTTTCCCCTCGCCCTGCAATCCCTGGCAACTACTAATCTCTTGCCAGTGCTATTTGTTCATTCTGAACAGCCCACAGAGACAGAATTATAAAGTATTTAGTCATTTGCAACAGACTTCTTTCATCTTCCTGAATATTTCCAATGTTCACCCATATTGTTGTATATGTCAGGATACCCTTACTTTCATGGAATGTTCCTTTTTTTGCATATAATGCATTTTGATTATTCCTTCACTGGTTGGTGAGGGAATAAACAATTAGCTTATTTCTACTTTCTGGCTAATATAAATTATGATATTGAAGTGATATAGGGGAAAAGCTGTAACTCCCCGCCCTGTTAAATATTCAAAGTGCAAGTTCCTGTTCTCCAAAATCAAAGAATGAATTTTAGGAATAACAGAGGTTAAAAATAGGAAAATTTTATTGACGTAAAGAAAGCTTCTGTCTAAGAGAGATAGAAGGGAGACCAGAAAGTGGTTTGCCCATTAACCCAACTACTCAAAGTTGTTTTATGGGACAAAGCCAGAAGGTGAGGCAGGTTCATCCAATGAGAAATCACAAGGTGGACAAAACTATGAACAACCAATAAGATTATGACAAGTATAGTTGCTTAGATAATATTGATTAAACAGGGATCCAATGGGGAAACAAGTCATGTAGCAAGCATACAAGGAATGAGCAAGGATTTTCTGTGGAAAAGGGTGGGTCAGGGATCTTTTTTGGAAGAGCTTGGTCCCCACCCATGTTACTGATGCCATTTAGAATGTCAATCACTGCTGTTAATCCTATGTGGGTATGGATGTTTCATCTTCTTTTACAATGCTGTGTCTTGATTGTGTTGATTGTTCTCCATATTGGTTCCTCCTGGGCTGGCCCTGTTTAACTGCCTACAAGGTATCTAATTAATTTACCTATCTGCAATAATGCCTCCACTTCTTTGTTTTCTGTGGTTTTAGGCCATCCACTTATGCAAAGCCTCACCAACTCTCAGAGCCAGGTCACTGAAGAGAGACAACACCTTGAGTGTAAACTATGGTAGTTGTAACACTTGGTGTGTGACCAGTTTCCTTACAGAAAGAATGGTTAGGTCTGGACTTACCAGTGGGATGAGCCAAACCAAAGGTTCATGAGGCACCAAGCTCTGTCTCTCTGTTGTAGGGCTGGTGTTTGTTTGGTCATTTAAGTTGCAGGGTAAATTCTTATAAATGAGGCCATCAAGTAGCCCCTGGCAGTGTAAGGCACAAGCTCCTTCCAGAGATGAAGTCTGAGTTAAATGTCCCTCACCCTTTCCTGCAATACTCTGAGGGGTGTGGCCCAGGAAGGACACATGAATGTCAGCAGTTTCCTATTCTGACACGCTGCTGATGTCATCCCTCAGAAAGAGCTAACTACAACAGTTTGATTATACTATGACTTAGTATAGTCACTTTGATGGAATTTTGGAAAGTCTTGGAACTTGCACTGCAGCTGAATATTTATATCTTTCTCCAAATATGGCAGCTTTTTGGTTGTTATTGCTCCTCTCTCTCTCTCTCTCTCTCCCTCTCTCTGATTTTTGTGACAGAGTCTCAAATATTTAATGTATGTAATTCAGGCTGGCCTCAAATTCAGAGTGATCCCCCTGTCTCAGCCTCCCAAGGGCTGGAATTACAGGCATGCACCACCATGTTCAGCTTGGCTGTTATATCTATTTTTTTCCCATTAAGTTTATTGGTACATTTTAGGTATAAAATACAGTTATATCCATCATTGGGATCTTGTACCTTTACATGATGTAGCTTGGTTCATATATTTTCCCCATACCCCTGCCCTCTCTTCACTCCCTCCACCCTTCCCTGTTTACAAAGACTTTGTTTCCATTTTTTTCCTTTTCTTTTCCCTTCTTTCCTTTCCCCTACCTCTCCCAATTCCATTACTCCTTTAGACCTTTTCTTTCTATTACACTATCAATTATATATTTTGATTCTCATTTCCACTTTTAGTATTTCACAATGGAGAAACTATTTGGTATTTACATGTATGTCCTATTAATTTCACTTAAGAGGATGGCCTCAATGTGCATCCACTTAGCTAAAAATGTCTCTAGTTTCTCATCCTTTATGGCTGAATAGTACTCTATTTTATAAAATAAATCTTTATCCAGTTTCCAGTTGATGGGCATTTGGTCTGTTTCTAAGTTTTAGCTATTACAAACTGTGCCACTATAAACATGGGTAAGCATATATCACTGTGGTATGAGTCTTTTAATTCTTTTGGGAAGTTACCCAGCAGAGGAATAGCTGGGTCAAATGGGACTACCAATCCTAGTTGTTTGAGGCATCTCCATATTTATTTCCTCAGTGGTTGCACCAGTCTGGACTCCCACCAAAAATGAAGAAGGGTTCCTTTCTCCCCACAACCCTGACAGCGTTTGTTATTGGTTGATTTCTTGATAGTGGCCATTCTTCCTGGGGTGAGGATGAATCTCAGTTTTGTTTTCTTCTGCATCTCTCAAACGATGTTATTTCTTTAAATAAGCCTTTTGGCCATCCTTTTTCTTCTTATCTTCAACTCCTATGATGTAAATTTTATTTCTTGATGTCATATAAACCCTGTGAGTTTACCTCACTGTTTTTAATTATTCTTTTTCTTTCTTCAATTTTGATTCTATATTTTCAAGTAACCAGTCTCACAGTTCATAGGTTCTTTCATATCCTTTATTAATTCTGTTGTTGATACTCTCTCCCTCATCATTTTTATTTTATTATTTACTCCAACATATTGGTAGGTTCTTCCTTCTGATTTCAATCTTTCTGTTGAAATTCATTTTTTAGTTCATTAAATCATCTCTTTGTCTTCCCCTAATAAAATTCTCTGTTTCCTTTGATAAATTATTTAGAGTTTTTATGTGGGGAGCATATAAGTATCTTTTCCTTAAGGACAGTTACTAGGACTTTTTTTTTTCTAGTGGAGATCTATTTCATTGCTTTTTCCCCTTGATTTTAAATTCATGTTTTTTACTGATTTATGTTAATATCTATTCATTTGAGGGAATGGCTCTTTCTTCCAAACTTCACAGGCTGGTTTCATTGGGGAAGGACTTTCCCTTATGGAAGATTGTGAACACTCTGTCAGGGAGATGGGGTGGTTCTGCCTCAGAGGGGTCAGTGACATCACCTCTGTGCTATTCTCTCAGCTGCAGTCAGTAGAGGGGAGCACAGCCATCAGGGTCAATAATAGTGGGTGACCAGGGCAGTAGTGAGGGTCATGAAGCATTCAGGTGCCCAGTTTCCTGGAGTTTTCACAATCTCCTTTCCTCTCACTTGTGCAGTCATTGGCAGGGGGCTCTTTAGGGGTACTGGGTCCAGCTCATTTGCATATGCATGACAGCAAGGGCAGTGATATATTGTCTGTGGCTCCCACAGAGTAGATATGGCACTGAGGATGAAATCATGGGCACTTGGGAAGGGAGAGCAGCTGGGATTTTGGGCAACAATGCCAAGGTGTAATTTCCCAATCTACTTCATGAGTAAAGGTGTACAACACATGAGGGTTCACTGGACAGTGAGGGGCCAGGGGCCAGTGTGTGTGTATGTGTGTGTGTGTGTATGTGGTGTGTGTGTGTGTGTGTTAACAACACTACAGCAGCTATGGGTCCAGCTGTGAACTGGGTGGCTGTGGCAACACAACTTGTGTATTAGAATCTAATGGATTCCACTTATACTAGGTTACTTACTTAAATATCTATCTTTATTTTCTCTTTGTATCTTTAAATCAGTTCCTTCTCACACATCCATCAATGACTGACAACAAATGTTAATGATCAAATAGTATAATATTAACAAATTTGTGTAGTGGAATAACATCATCTTCAAGATCCTATATCTTTGCTCTTTCTTTATCCATGTCCCTGAAATTCCAGAAGAGAACATGATACAGATTACATATGATGATATGTAATCAAATGCAGTGTATGTGATTACATGTGTAGCACAGGTAATAGATGTGTAATGGTGAGAGGTCATATAAGTACACTGATTAAAGTGGTAATGATGTTCAATGCCTCAGCGAGCAGGAGATTCTACATTTATGTCAGGTGTGGTAACTGTCTTCCCTTCAGCCTTCTTGTTGCAAACACATCGTGAAGGAAAGAAATACTCAGTGCCACTCTAGGTCTCTGGATGTATACAGCAAATCGTATATGGAACTAGGGTTCTCTTTGTGACAGAGGCAATGAACCCAGATTGTTTTAAAGCAACTTCCACATGACATTCCTGTGTCCAAATTCTCAGCTCTTTAATTTCCCTGCTCTGTGAGCTGCTCCCCACTTTAAAGCAGAGAGGAGCTACTTCTGCATGTGAAAGGGGTGTCCTGCATCTCTAGCCTTTTTTGACCAAGAAAAATGGTGACAATGGGGCTGTGTAGAGAGTAAGAATTTCACAAGGTCAAATATTTTCAACTGTGACCATAGTAATGGATGTCTTCCTCTATTACTTTCTTCCTTTGTGGTTTCATTGTTCTCTGTAATCATATTTCTGGAGCTTTCCTATTTGGTTTATGTAAGTGTTATAGACATTTGAGTTTACCCAGAGGATTACATAAAACATCTCATGTTTGTAAGTGGCTATTTTAAGTTGATAACAATTTATTACATATGTAAATTCCATTTTCCTCTTCTTGTATTTTCTATTTTTGATGTGTTAATTTAATTTTTTTTAAAGAGCTGCATCCTTATTAAATAATTGTAGCTTATTTTCATAGTTTTAAAAAAATATGTGCAAGAGAGATAATTGATTAACCCACTACCACTATGGCATTAAAATATTTTGTATTTGAGAATGTATTTATATCACTGAGTTTTATACCTCAAAGGTTACTAATTATCAACCTTTTGACTTCAGCTTGAAAAACAACCTTTAGCATTCCTTTGATTTCAGAGACAGTATCCCAGGCTGGCTTTGTTCTCATTATGTAGCCCAGGCTGGCCTCAACCTCATGGTGATCCTCCTGCCTCAGCCTCCTGAGTGTTGGGATTACAGGCATGTACCACCACGCCCAGCCCTTTAACATTTTTGTAAGGTAGTTCTAGTCCTGATAAACTATTTGGTACTATTAATCTTAGGAAGTCTTTGTAAAACCTCCATTTTTAAGAGATAAATTTTCTGGCTATTGTAGTCTTGATTGGTAAGTTTTTTTCCTTCTAAGATTTTGGAAGTCATCTCAGTCCATTCTGGTCTTCATGGCTCCTGATGAAAAAGCTTCTGACAACATTATGATGATTCCTTTGTATGCGATGGCTGCCTTTTCTTGTGTTGAGCCCCAAAATGTTGTTTCCATTTTAAAATTTTCACATTCCTATTTTGATGTGTCCCCAGGGAGATCTTTTTGGATTCTTTCTAGTTCTTGCCTGTGGCTTGAAATGATTTCTGTCTTATTTTTCATTATGCATCTGTCCTTGTATCTCTCCTTTCCTCCTGGCTCATGGAAAAAAAACCATGTAGTTAAGCTTGGCATTTGTTCTATAAGTCTGTTAAATTACCCTCTTTTTTTTCCCTTTTTGCTCCTCAGATTTTATAGTTTCTGTTTAACTGTATTTGGGTTGTCAGATCATTATTTTTGAATGATCTCATCTTCTATTGAATCTCTCTACTGAATTTTAAGTTCAGCTGCAAAAATCATTCTGCTTTAGTATTTCTATTTGTGAATATTTTGTACATTTTCTTCATTGAAAATTCCAGTTTCTTCCAGCATTATCTCTAGAGCTCTGTGAGCATTTTCATGAGCATTGTTTTGAATTCCCTGACAGATGAATCACATATCTCACTTCACCTTTCTCAGTTTATAGAGATTTGTCTTTCTATTAAAATTTGGAACAAATGAGCCTCTTTTTTTCATTTCCTTGATTCTTTTGTTGCTACTCTGCATTTGATAAATCCACGATCTCTCTCAGTGTGCTCATGCTGACCTCCAGTAGAGAACAGGCTCACAGTCCATTACTCCAGAGAATACAAAGTGCTTCTCAGGTCTTTTTGTTTGACAAGAATTGTATTTTTGATGCCTCTGGAGCTAAGCGTGTGTGGTGTCCTGTGAGCCCCTCCGAGTCTGAGAGTAGCAGGAGGAGGTGGGATATCACACATGTGCTCCAATTCTACATTTATGGTGACCCTAAGAATGAAGGTTCACCTGCCACTGTCTGTAATCAGCTGGGAGAACGATCTGTGAAAATACTGATATTCATGCACAGGCTGGACTCTATGATCTAATGGAGAGGCTTGATGGAACTTGAACTGCATATTCTCTCTCTCTCTCTCTCTCTCTCTCTCTCTCTCTCTGTCCCCCCATCTCATCCAGGGAGGTCAAAAGCCTTGTCTCCCTATGGAGAAGCTGAGTGTTAGGAATGTCTTCCTCACTTTTATATGCCACTACTAGGACAGGTTCCACAACAGAACACACCTCATGTTTTGCTAAATATTTGATATGGATGTTTTCTCAATTTCTTGGTGGGCTGAAGCCTCTCCATTGGTCTCTGATTTTCTCCAAAGGAAATTGATTTATCAATAGGTGTGTATTTGGAGTGTCCATGGGAAATGGGAGCCTTAGGTGACTATTTTGAAATGTTGTTGGCATCACTCCCTTAGCAGTACCTTGACAGTTTGATTAAAATATGTACTGGTGTAGTTGTCTTTGGATTGAACCATACTAGACATATTTGAGCTTTCTGCACTTGGATATTTATATTTTTCTCTAGATTTGGTCACTTTCTGGTCATTAATTTTTACATCAATTTCCTCTCTCTTTCTCTTTTCTTCTTCTTTAACTCCTGTGATGTGAAATTAACTATCTTGATGCTCTCTCATGAATCTTACAAGCTTTTCTTCATTCCTTCTCATTATTTTTCTTCTTTGGTTGTATAACTTGCCATAGAATAACAGATTCTTTCCCCTTTGTGATCATTTCTGTTGTATTTTTCAGCTGTTGTATTATTTGATTTCTCTTACAGTTCTTCACTTGTTCACTTATTGATTCCCTGATTTTGTGAAATGATCTCTTCATGTATTTTTGATGTTCACTGGGATTCTTGAAATCTCTTGTTTACTTATATGTCAGACTATTCTCAGATGTCTTTTTCTCTGGAGACAGTTACTTAAATTTTATTTGTTCTCCAGTGAAGATCACTTTTCTTTGTTTGTATGTATGCATTTTTTCTTATTTCACTGATAGCTGCACATTTGAGGAAGTGGTCACTTTTTAGATTGACTTTCCTGACTTTCCTGTGGAAAGACTTTTCCCTGTGGAACAGTGTGAATGCCCTGTCTGAGTGGGGAGAGTGACTCTTCCTGCACTGAGGGAGCTGTGATGGTTTTGTGAAGCACTATCAGTTTGAGTCAGCATTGGCAGATACTGCAGGGATCCCCAGGATCAACTCTGGGTAGCAGAGAGGTCTGTAGGTGTGGTCGCTGGCAAGGGCTCCATGGCTTTCCATTCCATTTTCCCCTAGTGGTGAAATCACTCCAGGGGCTGCATGCCAGGCACACAAAGGTAAAAGTGACCCCAGGGGCTGACAGGCAGTGCCCAGACAGTGACCAAGCAGGAGCACACATGCAAAGGCTACAGACCTGAGGATCAGGGTAGAGATAGCTTACATCATTGCCTTGGTGTGCAGTGTGAGTGCTGCTGAGTACTGCTTCTTATTGCAGCTTTAATAAAATGTTTCAGACTGGGCAACTGACAAACAACATGAATTTATTGGCACAATCTAGAAGGCTGGGAAGTGCAAAAGCAGGTGACTCTCAGTCACTGGTGATGGGTTATTTTTCAGAGATGACATCTTTCTAGTGTCCTTCAATGGCACTAGATTAGGCAAAAGCTATGTTCTCACAAAGCAGAAGAGCCAGGGAGATTTCTGACCTCCTTCATAACGACACCATGAAGTTGTGAAGGCAAAGCCCTTGTAACTAACACTTTTACAAAATGCCCAACTTCTTAATTTCATCAAAAAAGGAATGAGATTTCAACCTGAACATTTCAAAGTCACTTTCAGACTAGGGCAGCAGTTATCCAAGGCATGGATTTGCACACACATACACACACACACATACACATACACATACACACACAGGTGAATTTGGTCTGGGATGAATGCAGTGCAGCTGCAAATCCAGGGCCCAGCATGTGCAGCGCCTTGCCATTGGGTGGTTCTCATGTCCTGGGAAGGGTCCACACAATTTTTCTGTGGAACTGAGGTCTGAAAGGAGGGTATTCATGAAAAAGCTGCAGCTCTGCTTTCAGGGCACTTGCGTGTTTTAAGAAGGAAGTGACATCTTTATCTCTGGGATGGCACAACTGCACCTCCTTATTGACAGAGGAGCATCAGTGTCTCCCACTGCGGAGGTCCACAACAAGGCTCACTCTTGGGACTTCAAAGGGGAGAGATGCCAGTGCTGTCTGTGGAGGTGCCTTGCCAGGGAGGAAAACAGTGTCCACTCTGTGGTGGATAAAGGTAGCTCCCATCCTCCTCCTCTGTGTCTGCCCATCTGCAGATATCACACATGTCCTGAGCTCAGTGTGTTTGTCTGTGAGGTTTTCTTCCATTTTTTCTTATACATTCATGCTTAGTTCTACTGTGTCCTTGCAGGTTTATAAATGGTTCCAGGAGTTCTTCTCTGAATGCTATAATTTCTAGCTAGTTTTCTATTTGTTGTTTTTCCTGGGGGTCTGAAATCTTGTATCTGCCATGGCAACTTGCTGATATACTTTCTTCTAACTCACCAACAGTGAATTTTGGCATCAAAGGGTGGAAAAGGAAGCAGCTGCTCATAGCATTACACCTATTGGTATATACAATGGAATTTTGATTTCCTATCCTCACAATTTTAGAATCCACTGTTTATTTTTAACAGGGAGATTTTATATTTAAAAGAAAGTCATTCTTTGCATCAAAGAACTCAATAATTTATTAAATTAGATTATGATGGCTACTTGTCCCTTTGAAATGCTCAAGCTAATGAATCAAGAGGCAAACTCCTATGATCTATACTTTGTGGTAATTGTTACTGAGTTATGAACTTGCTGCTCTACAATGATGGAAGTAGAAAGATTTTCTGGAATGGAGGGGAGCCTTTGGGGACCTTATATCACTTTGTTCCTAATGATAAAATGTTAATAGGAAACTATGAAAAATAAAATTTAAGAAATGACTAATGATGTGGATACTTCAGCAATAACAGCTTTCATATATTCATCAGACAAGAATCAGTAACAGCTGCAATGGTGGTAGCAGCCCCAGGACCACAGGGAGAGGCCATTGTGAAACTGCAGGGAATCAGTGCCTCTGGCAAATGCTGACTGTGCTGAATCTAAAATAAATGCAGCTTCCCTAGCTTCCTTACAGTCAGGGGAATTTAGCAAGCCTCTGTGGCATCAGGTGATGAAACACAGGATCCTCCTGGTAATATGTGGCAAGAGGGCCCATGAATGTTTGCAGATGAGAGGAGCCCTCAAGGTTTTTAGAGGGAAGGGACAGGTGCATTGAGGTTTCCTCTCTCTAAGTGCTGCTTCAATTTGTACACTGGAATACTTTGTGGACCTCAAAAAATATGGGAACATGCTTATTTTAACCATTTTCTTATTTCAGAATAATCATAGTTTCTCACTATTTAACCATCAAGTCACATGGCCGTAATAGAGCGAGAGTAAGATTTTCATATGCAGATTCATGCTACTCATTGTAGAGAGATTGCAGAATTAATTGGCAATAAATTTGTAATTATGATAGAGGATTTATTAGGGTGGCTCACAGGATGGGAGGTGGAAGAGGACCCAGGAGTGGTCAAGGATAAAAGCCTGGACATTCACTGCAGTTACTAGTCTGAGTCTGAATCAGAAAGCTGAAGAAACTGGAGACCAATGTCCAACAGCAGTGGTGACGATTCGTGATCTTCCAAGACAGGAACACTTCCATTTTTTCTTTTCGCTTCCATTCATGGTAGAAGCCTATTGGTTGGTGCCCCCAACATCTGGGGTGGGTCTTTTCTTTCAATTTGCTGGCTGACATGTCAGTAATCTACAGCCCACCCAGAACTTTTAATCTGCTAAGGGGTTCTTAATCAAGTTCACAGTCACAGTCAATGAGCACAGTTGACATTATCTACAGTAAATGCTTGTGCATATTATGGAGTTTAAAAACAGGAAGTACTTTGTTTACATATGTTGCATCTCACCTATCTTGGATTCTCTTTAAATTTACTTCACTAAATCTGTTTTTATTTTTAGGGTGTTTGCTTGGCTCTTGTAGCTTTGAGTGAAACAGACCCCTTACTAACAAAGGAAATACAAAACTTGCAGGAGAGAAACACTGATGGTCAGAAACCTCAAGAAAGAATTCTTAGGGTAACTTAAAACTGGTGCAAAGAATCATTTTGGCTGTATCTTCAAAGAGACTATGGTTTTAAGTTTATATTTTCACTGATATTTCCATATCAAAGTCTTAAGTATTTACTATCATGCAATAATAAGTATATATAGCATAGCATCTTGGTTTCTGAAAGACATTTTGCTGAGACACACACGCTTCAATTTCAGTCTTCTAATGCATATTCTCTGTAGAGGGTTCCACTGCAGCACTGGGTTGATCCCCCCTGAAGGACACAGCAGAAACCTATGAGACCTTAAGATTATAGTCTGTTTAGCTGGGGATTTAGCTTAAGGGTTCCTCCAACTGCCTCACAATTGCAAGGACTGGAGTTTGATCCCCGGTACAAAAACAAAAACAAAAAGGTATAGTCTGTTTCTGAGATACCACAAAGGAAAATTTCACACTTTCGGCAATACTTTAGTATATTAAAAAATAAGAGGCAGAGGGAAAAATGACAATTATTTTTCATTATAAGTAACCTATATTGCTCAATCTATAAAGAAAATGTTTCCAAATCACAAATTGGGACAGATTAGGTGTGAAAGGCTATTGAACATTTACTAAACTGCATTTTAAAATAGTATTTGGTTTTAAAATTACTTCTGCAAGATTCTTGCCTGTCACCATCTTCTTGTATAATAGGCCCATTAATTAATGTGCAATATTCTATACACATATAATAATAGGCATCTAAAAGTTTAAACTTTTTAGAAACTATTCTCAGCACCTAGTTGCATTAGTCTAATTATCCATTCAACAACTGATGATATAGGTACAGTATTCACTCTCCTTTTACAGATAATTTAACTAAGGTACAGAAAAGTTAAATAACATTTTCAGTACATCATTTAATTTCCAGATAAAGCAATTGACTAGGAAGAAAGGCAACTGAGATTCTTCACTTGTCCCTAAATCCAACCTTATGTCTCAGTTACATTCTTATCACTGTGGGAGACAGAATATCTGACTCCCACAGTTTAAAGGAGCACAGGTTTATTTTGGCTCACAGTTTGTAGTTTTCAGTCCATAGTTGGCTGGCTCTAAGGCAGGGTGTCATGGCAGAGGGGAAACAGCTCATAGCAGGGCAACAGGAAGAAGAAGGGGATCAAGGGAGGAGGGAAATTTACCCTTCCAGGCCACACATCCAGTGATTCAACTCATTAACCAGAGTTCAGGTCCTAAATCACACTTATCTGTGAACTCCTGAGCAGACTAGTCCAATGATGTGTATCATGTCCTCAAGACACAATCACTTGCCAAAAGCTCCACTATGAAAGTATGAAGCTTTTCTGGGCATCTATCTATAAGCCATAACATCTTGTAAGTCAGATATTTTATACACATATTCATACATATTTTTCTAAAGTATGTACTATATCCTTTTACATCATATATCCATTTTCACATATATCCCCATCTCGTAATCAAAGAAATGTTGAATAACAGCTACTAGTTAGCTGCTATTTTGAGCTTTTCAATACTTACTTATAACTTGGGACTATAAAATGAATTTTGCTGTTTTAAAAAGAAAAACAAATGTTTAACACATCCTAGTGTGAGTAATTGTGTGTCCACCAGTAAAGTCATTGAAAACTCACCATTAGACTTTGGGGAATTAGCTGAATCATGAAATGTTAATATTTCTCATGAAGAATCTACCTTCCATCTTAGAGCTTTCTTAGCTGCAACTTTTAGATCTCTATTTCTCAAACTATAAATCAGTGGGTTCAGCACTGGAATGATAATGGTGTAGAACCCTAAGACAACTTTGTCAATGTTGGGAGAATACACCTAACTCTAACCCTAACCCTAAGAGATGTGTCCCCTGATAGATGGAAACAGAGGTCAGGTGAGAGGTGCATGTGGAGAAGGTTTTCATCCTTCCACTGGCAGAGTGGATCTTTAAGACTGAGAAAAGAATGAAAAAGTAGGAGATGATGATGATGAAGAAACAGATAATTTCCACAGAGCTGCCAGAGGTGGAGAGAAGCCACTCAAAAAAATTTTTTTGTTGTATATCCTTTCATTGGTACATTTTAGGTGTACAACATAATGAAATTCATCATTGGAGATATGCACCTTTACATACTCTCTTGGTTCTTATTTTCCCCTTTCCCCTACCCTCCCTTCAACCTCTCAATCCCTCCCTATTTACAAACACTTTGTTTCCATTTTTTCATTTTCTCATATTAATTCCATTCCCCTCTTTCCTTTCTCCTACCCCTCCCACTTCCCCCTCCCATTTGCCCCTTTTCTTCCTATTTTACATTATCTATTATAACTTTTAGTCCTTATTTATACTTTCAGTTTCTCACACTAGAAAATATTCAGTATTTACACGTGTGCCCTATTTATTTCACTGAAGAGTATCATCACAATGTGCATCCATTTAGCAATAAATGTCTCTAATTTCTCTTTATTGATGACTGAGTAGTACTCCGTTTTATAAAAAAACACATTTTCTGGATCCAATCTCCAGTTGATGGGCATTAGGGCTGTTTCCAAGTTTTAGCTATTACAAACTGTGCTACTGTGAATATGGGTGCACATATATCACTGTGGTACGATTCTTTTAATTCTTTGGGGAAGATACCCAACAGGGGAATAGCTGGGTCAAATGGGACTTCCAGTCCTAGTTCTTTGAGGTATCTCCATACTGATTTCCACAGTGGTAGCACCATTCTACACTTCCACCAGCAGGGGAGCAGTGTTCCTCTTTCCCCACAGCCCCGCCAGCATTTGTTGTTGGTTGAGTTCATGATAGCAGCCATTCTTTCTGGAGTGAGGTGAAATCTCAGCATTGTTTACATTTGCATCTCTCGAATGATCAGTGATGTTGAACATTTTTTCATATGTTTATTTGCCATGCCTACTTCTTTGTCTGAGAAATGTCTGTTCATTTCAGATGCCCATGTTTGGATTGGGTCTTTAAATTTGGGAGGTCTGATTTTTTTAACATCTTTATAGATTCTTGATAGTAGACCTTTGAGGGACTGATGGTGAAAATTTTTTCCTACATTGTGGGTTGTCTCCACACGGATGGTGGTTTCTCTTGCTGTGCAGAAGCTTTTTAGTAAAAAGAGATCCCACTTGTTGGTTGTTTGTGCTAGTTCACGGGCAACTGATGTTGTGTTCATAAAGTCTTTTTGTACCCCAATGTCTTGAAGAGTTTGACCTAACCTCTGTTCCAGCCGGTTCAGGGTTTCTGTTTTTCTATTTAGATCTTTAATCCATTTTGATTTTAGATTAGTGCATGGTGAGAGATATAGATGTATTTTTAGTCTTTGACAAGTTGGAACCCAATTTTTCCAGCACCATTTATTAAAAAGGCTATCTTTCCTCCAGTGAGGGTGTTTGACACCTTTGTCAAAGATGAGGTGGATGAGTGTGTCTGGAGTTGTTTCTGCATCTTCCAATCTGTTCCACTGGTCTTCAGGTCTGTTTCTTTGCCAGTACCATGCTGTTTTTATCACAGTAGCTTTGTAGTATAGTTTCAAGTT
>NW_004624921.1:1717102-1731493 GCF_000247695.1 Heterocephalus glaber
AAGATGTAGAAAAAATAAGAACCAAGATACATCATGTAAAGGTACAAGGTCCTAATGATGAATGTAACTATAATGTACACCTAAAATGTACCAATAAACTAAATGGAAAATAAAAAATGATCTGCTATGGATTTGCATTCTCACAATGAAAGTAAAACATAAAACCTTGGAGGGAAATGTTGTTCAACCCTGGTCATCCTTTACTTCACTTTCTGAGAGTGCTCACTGACCTAGGCACATGAAACAGCTAACAATATAGGCCTGGCTCTTTCAAGTAGGCTTCAGTGTGGTCAAAATAACATGCACATGGTTTGGCAATGGCAAATGGTTAGGTGTCCACAGTGGTGAATGTAGGATCTCCAAACATGTGAATTGGCTGTCACAATATTCAGCACATTCTAGCATTACTTGTGGTGGAAGATTGAAAATATAAGCCAAACCCTCTGAAAACAGGAGCAGATGTCCTTACATTGATCTCTTTCTGAAGAGGAACAGTGAACCCAGTTTCATAAGTGAAAGCCCTGATGGCCATATCCTGGAAACAGGGGGAACTGAAGGAATACTACACCTTGCAAAAACCTTAAGAAATACTGAGCCTTAACATGCTTCTTGTTGCATTAAGTTTACCAGGTTTAATTTCACCCCAGGGTGGATTGAAAGCCCCTTGACAAGAGAAATGATCTACAACATTTTTTACACACCAGGTGGGATGTAATAGATGTAAATTACTAAATAAGTGAAAGTAGCTGTAAACAATAAACAAAAGAAAAAATACTAAAGGAAAATGCACATATCAAACCACAAATTGGAATTTGTCCTGAGTATGTTTTTTAAAAATTTTTCACTAGTTTTTGAAACAAGGTTTTTCTAAGTTGCCTAGCCTGGCTTTTAACTTAAGATCCTCCACTTTTACCTTCCTGAGTAACTGGAATTACAGCTATGTAACACCTTATGCCTGGCTTGGATGCAAAAATTTCAAAATAACTATAATAATACCATTAAGAAAATAATTTTAAAATTAGTTGGATAATGACAAAAACATAGAGGCATTCACAAAAGAATGAGAAGGCAAATAAAAGATTCAATGGGAAAAATACAGCATTTAGAATGAGCTACTTATTAAATTCAGTCCATAGTACACTGACTTCTAGAGCAGAAAATCAGGGGAAAGGGAGGGGTGTGGGAGGGCTTATACTAAGGAACTTGCAAGTAATGTGGTATAGAAAGTCATCAGAAAAATATCCTGCTACCCATATTCCTAACACACCCACAATGCATCAGCCTTAAGGATTTAGTCTTTCCAGTGAATGCACTTGGACATGGCCTGTTTGGCAGTGAATGTGAAGCACTCTTTCTGCCAGAGGCCATAGAGAGCTCCGAGCACACATTAGAGGGTGCCAGAGACAAGCAGACAATCATCGGCTAAGTAGGTCCACATCCTGAAGAATCCCCCCCTCCTCACTGGTATTTGGAGCTCCAGAAATGAGTTTCTCATTAGGCTGGACAATAAACTGGTTCTAATGTTGTATGCCTTTCTTGCATTTGTCCATTTTCATCTAGGAAACACTTCTGTCACTCTAATATTACTGGAATTTAGCATCATTCATGTTACCCATAAACTCAGATCCCCACATTCCAATACACACCATTATTAAATAAACTCCTCACTACTTCCTCAACCTTGGTGTAAATATTCCTATAGAATAGAATCACTTTCTGATGCACAAAATAAAATACAATGGAATTAAAATTTAACTCATTTTCTAGACAGTCATCATATAATTCAGTCTTGGGGAAACAGTCACAGTAAAAGAAATCCCTAGTCTACATGGACTTAGAAATTATGGGAAGGAGACCAAGGCTCTTACTTTGGAAACATGAAGGCTAAGATATTCAGATAAATTTCATCATTGGAGAGAAACAAATGGTCTGGGGATGTACCTCAGGTGTGAGATGGCTTCCTGACATGTGCAATGGCCTGGGTTTGATCTCCAGTACTGCAAAAAAAAAGTTTTATGGAGGTGTTTTAAAATTATACAAAAGACAGCTCCCAGAGCAGAGGAGGCTTCCAGGTCAACATGTTGCAACTCCCAGTGCAGAGTATGAGGCTTCCAGGCCAACCTACCACCACTCCCAGCACAGACGAGGCTTCAGAGTCAATGTGCTGAAGCTACCAGTGCAGAGTAGAAGGCTTCCAGGGCAACCAACCATCACTCCCAGCACAGAGGAGGCTTCTGGGCTGACATACTATGGCTCCCAGCCCAGAGGAGGCTTTCAGGTTTACATGCTGCAGCTCCCAGTGAAGAGTAGGAGGCTTCAAAGACAACCTACCACTGCTACCAGAACAGAGGAGGTGAGAAGCATGGGCACCAGTAGCACCCCCCCATAGAAATGAGAAGACACATAAGCCTCAGAACCAGACTGCCAGATCACCTAAAACATCCCCAAAGGGAAATATGATAGAACACTCTGATATTCAACCATGTGGACTCCCTGAACTAACAACAAAAGGGGATCAGGAAAAAAATGAAATCAGAAATAATTTCTCACACAACAGGAGAAGTTGTACCCATAATGCAAGATGATGCAGTGAAGAATAATATACTACTGAATGGAGTCAATGAAGAAACAGAAGAGAGTGCAGATGGCATAAAAATCTGTTCACAGAAGTGATGGAAGAAAATATCCCATGCAGGGGAATGGAACTTAAAATACAGATAAATGAGGCATATAGGACTCAAGCTAGCCTTGATTAAAAAAAAAAGTATACATAGCCATATAAATGTTAAGATTCCAGAAACCCAACAAAAGAACAAAGTTCTACAAGAAGTTAGAGAAAAGAAACAAATCGCATACAAAGGAAAGCCCATCAGAATCACAGTAGACTTCTCAACACAAACCCTCAAAGTGAAGATCTTAGAGTGAAGTATTGCAAGCCCTAAAGGAAAAAAGCCTCCAACCCAGATTGACATAACCTACAAAACTATATTTCAAAATTGATGGTGCAATAAGATACTTTCATGACAGAGAGCACCTTAGGAACTTCATGAGCACCAAACCAGCACTCCAAAAAGTTTTAGATAACATCCTAGGTACAGACAATGATGATCAAAACCCCAGGAAGCCAAGCAGAATGAATCCACTGGGCACACAAGAAATTAAAAGCAAAGGGGGAGAATCCAACAAAAAGAGAAAATTATGATAAAGATAAGTCAATATGTATCAGTTATAACCATCAATGTTAATGGCCTCAAGTCACCAATCAAAAGAAATAGACTGGCAGAATGGGTCAAGAAGCAAGATCCAACAATATGCTGTATAAGAAAAGAAAAGAAACTAAAAAAGAAAGTCAAATTCAAAAAGAAACTCATAGACTGAAAGTTAAAGGGTTGAAAAGAATACTCCATGCAACAGGAATCTGAAAAAAATTAAGGAGTACCTATCCTCTTTGCAGATCAAGTAGATTTCAAAACAACACTAAATAAGAGAGACTAAAAAGGACATTAAAACCTTGTAAAGGGAACAATCCAAAAGGAAGAGAGTACAATCATAAATATGCACCAAATGTTAGTGCTCCTAACTATATAAAATAAATACTAAGGGACATGAAAAATCATATAAGCACTAACACAATAGTACTGGGGGACCTCAATACCCCACTGTCTCAAGTACATAGATCAACTAGACAAAAAACAAGCAATGAAATACTAAAGCTCAATCAAACTCTTGAACAAATGAACTTAATAGATGTTTATAGAGTGTTCCACTGCACAAAATCAGAATACACATTCTTTTCAGCTGCACATGGGTCATTCTCCAAAATATACCACATACTTGCTCATCAAACATGTTTAAGTAAGTGCAAAGGAATTGAAGTTATCCCCTGCATATTATCAGACCAGAGAGCGATGAAATTGGAGATCCATAGCCAAAGAAACCACAAAAATTTCATAAAAACATGGAAATTAAACACACTTCTGAAAAACTAACAGGTCACTGACAAAATTAAAGAAGAAATCAGCCACTTCCTTCAGTTAAAGGACAATGACAATAAAACATATCAGAATCTATGGGACACAATGAAAGCAGTCTCATGAGAGAAATTCATAGCAGTGAATATGCATATTAGGAAAATAGACCGAGCCCAATTAAACAGCCTGATGCTGAACCTCAGGCTTCTAGAAAAAGAAGACCAGGACAAACCCAAAGCTCATACAAGGGAGGAAATTATAAACATCAGGCCAGACATCAATGCAATAGAGTCTAAGAAAACAATACAAAAAACCAACGAAGCCAAGAGATGTTTCTTCAAAAGAATAAACAAAATCAACAAACCCTTAGCCAACCTTATCAGAAAAAGGAATGAAAAGGCCCAAATCCATGCAATTAGGAATGAAAAGTATGAAATTACAATGGAGTCAGCAGAAATCCAGAGGACCAACAATACCTACTTTGAGAACCTATAGGCCAATAAGATGGAAAACATGGAAGAAATGGACAGATTTCTAGATATGTATGAATTACCAAAGTTGAACAAAGAAGACCTAAATATTCTAAACAACCCAATATCAATCAATGAAATTGAAAACATAATTAAAAACTTCCCAACTAAGAAAAGGTCAGGTCCTGACTGCTTCACTGCTGAATTCTACAAGATATTTAGAGAGGAGCTACTGCCATTAATATTTAAACTCTTCAATGACATTGAAAGGGAAGCAATACTCCAAAAATCATTCCTGGAAGCAAGCATCACCTTGATGTCCAAAGCAGAGAAAGACACAGACGAAAAATAGAACCATAAGCCAATCTCACTAATGAACATAGATGCCAAAATCCTTGATAAGATACTGGCAAATAGAATTCAGAAGATCATCAAGAAGGTCATACACCCTGACCAAGTGGGATTCATCCCAGGGATGCAGGAATGGTTCAAAATATGCAAATCAAGCAATGTAATATACTATATCAATAGAGACCAGGACAAAAACCATATGATCATCTCCATAGATGCAGAAAAAGCATTTGACAAAAATCCAACATGCATTTATGATTAAAACCCTACAAAAAATTGGAATAAATGGTCTCTACCTCAATCTGATAAAAGCCATCTATGAAAAACCAACAGCCAATATCATACTAAATGGTCAGAAACTGAAATCCTTCACACTAAAATCAGGAAGACAAGGATGTCCACTATTGCCATTCCTGTTCGATATAATTTTGGAAACATTAGCCATGAGAATTAGAAAAGAGAAAGAAATAAAAGGAATAAAGATAGGAAATGAAGTCAAATTGTCTTTATTTGCAGATGACATGATACTCAATATAGAAGACCCCAAGAACTCCACTGAGAGTCTTCTAGACTTAGTAACCAAATTCAGTAAAGTAGCTGGATAGAAGGTCAACACAGAAAAACCAATAGCTTTATGGGTCAGGGATTTATCTCAGTGGTTCTGCCACCTATCTTGCAAGCTCAAGCTCCTGAGTTCGATCCCTGGTACCAAAAAAAAAAATAATAATAATCAATAGCTTTCCTCTATATGAACAACAGACTCACCGAGATAGAAGTAGGGCAAAAAATTCTCTGTACAATAGCATCCAAAAAACTGAAATACCTAGGAAATAATCTAACAATAGAAATCAAAGACCTATTCTCTGAAAACTATAGCACTCTGAAAAGAGAGATTGAAGATGATATCAGAAAAGGTCCTGGGTAGGAAGGATCAATATAGTGAAAATGGCCATACTTCCAAAACTGCTATATAGATTCAATGCAATCCCAATTGAAATCCCAGCAGCGTACTTCATGGACCTTGAGAAAACAATCCAATAATTCATTTGGAACAAGAGATCCAGAATAACAAAAGCAATTCTAGGTAACAAAGACATGGCAGGGTGTATCACATCCCCCAATGTGAAACTATACTACAAAGCTACTGTGATAAAAATAGTAACAGGTACTAGCAACAAAACATATCTGTAGACCAGTGGAACAGATTAGAAAATGCAGAAACAACTCCAGACACACTCATCCACCTTATCTTTGACAAAGGTGTCAAACACCCTCACTGGAGGAAAGATAGCCTCTTTAATAAATGGTGCTGGAGAAATTGGGTTTCAACTTGTCAAAGACTAAAACTAGACCTATATCTCTCACCATGCACTCTACTAAAATTGAAATGGATTAAAGATCTAAATATTAAAAGAGAAACACTAAACTGCCTGGAAGAGGGTTTAGGAAGAACTCTTGAAGACATCGGAGTAGGAAAGGATTTTATGAACAAAAGCTTAGTTGCCCGTGAACTAGCACAAACAATCAACTAATTGGATCTCTTTTTACTAAAAAGCTTCTGCACAGCAAGAGAAACCACCAGCAGTGTAGAGACCACCCACAATGTGGGAAAAATTTTTCACCAACAGTCCCACAAAGATATGTTATCTTAAATCTATAAAGAACTTAAATAATTAGACCTCCCAAATATAAACACCCAATCCAAAAATGGCCATCTGAAATGAATAGATATTTCTCAGAAAAAGATGTATAAATAGCAAATAAACATATGAAAACATCTTCAACATCACTGGTCATTCAGGAGATGCAAATGAAAACAAGTCTGAGATTCCACCTCACCCCAGAAAGAATGGCTGGTATCAAGAAATCAATGAATAACAAATCCTGGTAGGGCTATGGGGAAAGAGGAACACTGCTCCACTGCTGGTGGGACTTTAGACTGGTGCAACCACTGCGGAAATCAGTTTGGAGATACCTCAAAGAACTAGGACTGGAAGTCCCATTTGACCCAGCTATTTCTCTGCTGGATATCTTCCCCAAAGAATTAAAAGAATCATACCAGAGTGATATATGTTCACCCATGTTCATAGCTGCACAGTTTGTAATAGCTAAAACTTAGAAACAGCCCAAATCCCCTCAACTGGAGATTGAATATAGACAATGTGTTTTTCTATGAAATGGAGTACTGCTCAGCCATAAAAAGTGAAAAATTAGAGACATTTATTGCTAAATGGATGCACATTGAGGTGATACTCTTAAGTAAAATAAATGTCACACATGTGCAAATACCAAATAGTTTCTCTAGTGTGAGAAACTGAAAGTGTAAACAAGAACTAAAAGTTATAATTGATATTGTGATATAGGAAGAAAGGGGGCAAAGGGAAGATTAAGTGGGAGTGGGAGGGGTAGGGGAAAGGAAAGAAGGGACTGTCATTAATATGAGAAAATGAAAAAATGGAAACAAAGTCTTTGTAAATAGGGAGTGATGGGGGGTTGAAGGGAGGGCAGGGAAAGGGGGAAAAAATAAGAACCAAGACAGATTATATAAAAGTGCAAATTTCCAGTGATGAATGTCATTATATTGTATACCTAAAACTTACCAATAAAAATAAATAAAAATAAAATTATACAAATTAAATACATCATAAGATACATAAAGATACTCCATTAGTAACAGGTCAAACAAGCACTCAAATGAGTTATTTTATCACTGAAATATGTATAAGTGGTAAAAAAATATTATGGTAAGATGCATTGTCAGAATACTTCCCCTTGCTTCCAACACACTATCCCATTATGCTTGCCATTTTCTGAAGCATTTCTGGAAGTCCTCTTTCTTGTCTTTAGTTATGCTATGGTGGCTGCCTTGATGGCTTCAACTGACTGAAAACACTAACTTTTCATGGTCATTTTTATTTTGGGGAAGAGTCAGAAAATACACTGTACCAGATCTGGTGAGTAAGGTAGATAGGGAAACACCATAATATTATTATTCAGGATCAAAAAATGACAAGTATTTAAATTTTAAAATTTATACAGTTAAACACACATTTGTATCAAAACCCCCCCATACTAAAAAATACTTCCCATCAGCTACAGGACGTTTATCCCATTTTTCTTGGCAAAATGTCACTTACTGTAATTGTTTTTCAATTTATACCTTCATCTTTGATCTAATCTCACAATGTCTCTCTCCAAAAGAAAGTTCAATTCACTTAAGATGACACTTTCAAAAGCTGTTTGCATTACCAAGATGAATATCTCCATTTAATAATGGATAAAAACTAAAAGCACAGTATGTTTCTTTGGAGCTCAAGATCAACTGCATTTGAGAGGCTATGAAAGAAGCACTAAACACATAATGCTAACCAAATCTATGACTCCAAAATATTTACAATTGCTTATTAAGTGCAGTAATTTCACTAACATTATACATAATATTCAAAATGGATGAAGCCATAGATTTAATATTTAATACTATGATGTGGTTCATTATTTACAAATATAAGAATAGGTCAAACAGCTTCAAAATAGAGAAGTGGAAATAATCACACCTTTCCAAATAGGTCTGTTTTAATTTATATTTTTATCAGTCCATGTTTGCAGTACATAAGATTATATTCCTTGTGGGGAGTTGGGACATGTATGTAACACATCTTAATTCTTTTTTCATCTAATCACAATCTTTATACAAATGACAAATGAGGTCATTCACATCCACACAGACCAAAACAAAAATGTCATTGGTTATCAGATTCAGATTATGTTTAACATAGTAAATAGAAGTGGGATGTCAGTCTTTCTGTCCTTATCCCTGGTAGCTGAACTCTATTAGATCATATTTATTTCACCTACTTACTTCACTGTAGAGACTTAAGTCCCCCAAAGCATCAACACTGACTGCATTTTTTGAACACGATTGATTAAACTGTTGTGTTTTTTCCTGGGAACACTGTAATAACATTGCCAAAAGCTGAACTCCTGCTTCTCTACCTGTTGTCAGCAGATTGACTAATGTCAGAGTTTCCCAAAACTAACTTAACAACATGCTTCATAGCTGTCACAACTTCTTGTGAAAGTAGAAATCTAATGAGATTGGAATACACCCTGTTCTTAGAGATTCCCAAGTTGTTTTCATTGTCTGTCCTGCTTCTTCCAGTTCTGAAACAGTCTGTCTCACATCCCACTTAGAAATATGGTGATCCTACATGCTGCTGTTTCATTAAACATTGCACTAGCCTTCTCCCTCAACCCCATCCTATTTCAGTTCATTTACAGCTGTACAATACACCTAGTATGCTCTTTGTGATTTAAGAATTTACATGGTAAAAATATGTGTGTTTCTACACTCCCACGAGGCTAGTACACAGATTGACATGAATACATTTGTGCTATTAAATATATTAAGATTGTTAAACAGGTAGGTGTTCCACAAATAGTAAAAATAAACAACAGTTCAGTTCTTTTTCTACTAATATAGTTCATATATATATATATATATATGACAATTATTCTTTTTGCAAAAAGTTAGTTTAGACAATACTTTAAAAAACAATATATTTATTTTCAGAATAACTCACACATTATTATTTAGAGCATTTTTTTGAGGAAGATTGGATTTGTGTGTACTCTAAATCTCCTCTGTAATTATGGATACCATGCCCTCCTCTCACCCAATACTGATTTAGAATCTTAGCTGACAATTTCTTGGGTGCTTTCACTAATACCAGGACCTAAGTACTACATTCATATTTTTCCACAAAAATAACTCTACTCTTCCTCCTATGAATGTGCATTTTCTGAACATCTTCATGCAGCACTGGATTTAAAGGAACCAAATATATAAATTAAATACAAAATATTATGGATCTATTAGTAAAGGCATCATATTTTATATAGTTTTCTTTCTTCATATATATGCTATCATTATTTCAAGCATTGCACTGTGTTTCCATGTCTAAGAAAATCATTACTCAGAAAGAAAACATGAACTCCAGAAGTAATTGGGAATCTTCTGGAATCCTTCTGCATCACATTTGTCTGACTCCAAAGCACGTGCTCTCAACACATTTCTAATTACTGTGTAATTACAATAAAATGCCTATCCTTGAAAAAAGCATAACTCTTTTGGGAACTATCATGAATTGCTATACTTCTATATTAGACTTACTCTATTTACCTTAGCAGGACACTCAGTATTATTAACTTTATTTCAGAGGCCTACCTTATCTCACAATTTCAAGGAGCACAGGGAAAATAAATAAAACAATATTTCTGAGGCTGTGCCATGTAATAATCTTGGAGAAAATGCTCCATATTTGCCATGTTCTGAGGAATAATTAAGAGTAACTACAGAGTGGATAGATTTTTATGTGTATTGCAGTTAAATTATCTTTCACTACAAAATCCATAAATTAAAGTTTTGCATTTGTGAAAATAATGTAAAAACTGAGAGGCTAAATAAAAGTATATAAATAAAGCTCCAGGTAATTCCTTTATCTTCTACATCTGATATATATTTGATGTATATCTGATATATATTTGGATAAGGACAAAGTCTTTTTAAAAATTCTTTGAAAGTTAGAGTAAACCTTAGGCTAAGTTATTAAAAATGTTTTTTATAAGAAATAATATCTTAGTGATACACTGAAATGTCTTTTCAGGATTGTTATTCTTTGGGTGATGGTACTGATACAATTAGAAGAGCTCAGCAGAAATATTATGTATGTTAAATTAAATAATGTATCACAGTAAAAGACACATTGGCATTAATCCCCTTCAAAATACTCCCCCTCACTTCAAACACTGCTTATATAATGCTTCTAATCACATTCTGAAGCCATTCTGGCAGTCCTCTTTTTTGTCTCTACAAGATATGAGCTGCACATTCTCTGGAAGAAACTTACCTCATGTCTAAGGATTCATGTCAATTAAAAGAGAATGAATAGAATTAGATATTCAATAAAATTTGAGACCAAAATAGCAGGAGTACCATATTTCTAGCAGAAAGATTAGATTTTAAGTCAAAATGGTAAAAATAGAAGAGAAGGTTGATTATAAAATGATAAAAAGATCAACTCAACAAAGAAAATAACAATTCTCAGGAAGGGTTGGATCTGAAAATTGTTGAAATAACCCAAATAAACCTGATACTACAATAATAGACAATGGTTAAAAGAATATTGAGAATGTCATTGTTATTTGTTGTAAATATGAAATCAAATCTTCCAGTAATTCTCATTGTTATAAAGAATTAGAATGGGAAATAGTAAAGGAAATTATTTGTAGAAAAAGACATGAAACTCTGTTTTTGAGAAAAGTAATTTGTTGTATGTAAGTATGAAGTGAATCATTCTTACACATTAACTATTTTAGTAAGAATAATGCCAAATTTCAGTACGTTTCTATTTTCAGTTCACTATAGTCCATTATAAAATATCAAAAATAATTAATGATGATAATATTTGTAAAGTGACTATCTTCACACATTGTATTACTAGAAACTCTAGGGAATAAACAAAAAGAAACACAATTTTTTTGAAAATTTAAATGTAAGAGAGGAATGATTATATGGATATATACGGTTGACCCTTGACTTATGAACTCAATTCATTCTTGAGGGCTGGTTGTAACTGAAGTTGGTCAATCACTTTTAAAGTCTCTCTCCTCTGTAATTTTAGGCCACACTTTCTTCCAGACAGATCTGAGTGTCCTTAGAGAGACATTGGCCCAGGATTTCTCAATGAACTGCTCACAGGAGAGGATGTTGTCATGTTCTTTTGAGAAGTCTTTAAGGGTTAAATCTACCTGAGACCATCTGGAAGCACAAGTGGCTGGCATTTGGGTTGTAACTCAAGGGTTCAGTCATAAGTTAAAACTAAAATTCATGTTGTGACCCAAGTTGTTCATATGTCAGGATGATCATATCTTGAGGGTCCACTGTATTTAAAATAATTCAAAATTGAATGTTCTAAGTGTAAAAAACTTAACATATTCATGTAATCATTGAAATGTGGTTAGACTACAGTGGCTGGGGGTGGGAATGTGATATGTTGGGTGAAAAAGTGGCCTTTAAATCTTCATTAAAATTGATGTCCATAGCATTTCTACATATAAAGGTAAAATCTAGAATTAAGCTAGACACCCATCAACTTACAAAGGATCAACATTTTTGTGTCATATCCCTACAATGACAGCTAACTCAGCATGAGATAGAGGGGATTCTGAAACTTGCCAAAATTGAGATTTTGCAAATTTATGCTAAGAGAATCAACACATAATGGCAGAAATGGTATGTTTCTTTTATACTGTATTTTATACTGAATTTCATGATCAGAATATGTGAATATGTGGAGTCAGAAGGCAAAGTTTGCTAAGAACTGAAGGGAGAGGAGAAGGTGGAAGAAGGACTAACTACCCACTCCCATGTTTCTTACTGAAGAGATAAGACACATTCGGAATAGCGACTGTGGCTGCCAAACCTTGAGATTGTACTAAAACCAAGAATTGTTCAATTTAAAAGTTTGAGATTTAAAATACAGAGTTTATGTCTCACAATAATACTGTATCAGAAGAATGTAGTTATAGGCCATTATGGTACTGAAGGAGAGAATACTTCAAAAGTGGCAAAAAAAAAAATGAACATTAGATAGGATTTGGAAATGATTTGGGGCTCTGTGAGTTTCATTTGGTTCTGATTTCTCTGAACCAGAATGAGGCACATTACATTTCAAAGAACACAATATGAACATGTCATGATATTTTACAGTCAGTTTTGTTTTCACTTTCATCATAATGCAGATAATTTTGGTGACAACAGTAAATATTTAAAGTTCAACCTGTGCTAAAGAAGTTCATGTATTCACAAGGGAAAAATTCACTAGGGAAAATATTGAACCTTAGATATAATTATTGACAGCAAAGCCCAAATGCTACCTGATATATTAATATCCTCTGTACTTCATTTCCAACTGCACATTTCAGGTAAGATCTTGAGTTGCCAAATTTAAAAATGTAAGGTTAAAATTATCATTATGAAAAAAAGATTTACAAATGATTAATTTTATGCCAACTATGTTAAATTTTAAAATCCAATGACCAAAAACAACAATTTATGCTCAGAACCAGAAAACACTGACTGAAATTATTTTTGACAAAGCAGTGTTTTAATTATTGTATTTCAATCTGTGCTCATAAACAAGCATTTACTCATCATTCTGTAAGTACATACATTCATTTAATGTTCTTGTTTCTTTGTGCTAATTAAAAAAAACCTGAAATGATAGTTGCACATAAAAATATGTATAATTTGACTTCACTTGTACCACATACTATAATTATCTAGGAAAAAAATAAATAAACACAAAAAATGGGAATATAAAATTCAACCATCCTTTTCCTGTATTCTAATTCTCCCATCAGTGAAGAGATTCATATGTACAAATACAGGAAATCATACACATATTCTGAAGGAAGTGAGGGCTAAATACCACAAAACTGTTTATTGTCCCTCATAGCTTTTTCAAATAAAAAGTCCAAATAAAATCAGTTATAATGCAAATGCATACCTATATTATTATGCTTAAATTTCTTTGTAAGCATTTCTCTTTTAATTGTTAGGATTTTGCCACAGACTGCCCCTGGGAACAGGATATTGGGGCAAAATGATAATATGACTCTCAAGAAAAAAGTCAATAATATGTACCACTTATCCCATGCCTTATTAAAACTAAACAACACACTGATCAGAAATGGTAGAATATAATTTCCTTTGTATTATTCAATAATATATTCATTGTCCCCAGAACTAATACAATATTTTTAAAGCCAATTGTGAGTTTTGTGAAACATAATAATTGGGATTATTTTGTGTCCATATTAATGTTTTCAAAAATGTCAATGGTTTAATCCTGCATCTTGCTGCTTAACATCCTTAAGAGTGATGCTTCTTCCACATTTATTTGAAAATATATTGAGAGTTTGGCCATTTAAACTTCACTTCTTGAAGTAAAGTAAGGTACAGAGACATTAAAGACCATGTACAAAGTGATATCACTCATGAATGGAGTCTAGATCCCAACCAGAAGTTTTTCAATTGATGTCTAAAGATTTTAAAGTATTTCCAATAAATGGAATGTTTTTTAAAGAATGACAAACAACTGAATAATTTTCTACAATTTTAAAAGGAAATCATAGGTGCAGAAAGTGATCTATCTTGGAGATAATTCAGGAATGTGCAGAAACATTAAACATGTATCTACTTTAACAATTTTTCTTTAAGTTACAAGAGAAAAAAGAAGAATGGACAGAAGAAATTGCTCCTCCTTAAGAGAATTCATTTTCTTGGGCATCACTAATAATGCTGATATCAAAGTGACCATTTTCACCATGTTTCTACTTGTTTACCTCATTAATTTCTTGGTGAACCTTGGAATGATCCTATTAATCAGAATGGATTCCCAGCTCCACACACTCATGTACTTTTTCCTCAGCAACCTCTCTTTCTCTGACCTCTGCTGTTCCACCACAATCAGACCCAAGATGCTGGTGGACCTCTAAGCTGAGAAGAAATTGATTCCCTTTGTTGGCTGTGCTCTGTA
>NW_004624921.1:1737495-1747997 GCF_000247695.1 Heterocephalus glaber
CACTGAGCTCAGGACACTTGCAATATCTGCAGATGGGCAGACACAGAGGAGGAGGATGGGAGCTACATTTATCCACCACAGAGTGGGCACTGTGTTCCTCCCCAGCAAGGTGCCTCTGCAGACAGCTCTGGCATCTCTGCCCTCTGAGTCCCAACAGTGAGCCTTGAAGTGGACCCCTGCAGTGGGAGATGCTGCTGCCCCTCTGTCAGTAAGGAGCTGCTGTTGTGCCATCCCAGGGATAGATATACCACATCCTGTTTAAAACACACAAATGCCCTGACCACAGAGCTATAGCTTTTTCATGAACACCCTCCTTTCAGACCCTAGTTTCACAGCCAAATTGTGTGCACCCTTGCCAGAGACATGAGAAACACTCAATAGCAAGGCAGTGTGCATGCTGGGCCCTGGTTTACTGCTGCACTGCATTCACCCCAGCCCACAGTCACCTGTGTGAGTGTGTGTATGTGTGTGTGTGTGTGTGTGTCTGTGTGCAAAAGCATGCTTTGAACAACTGCTGCCATAGTCTGAAAGTGACCTTGAAATGTTCAGGTTGAAACTTCATTATTTTTTGATGTTATTAAGAAGTTGGGCATTTTGGAAAAATATTAGCTACAAGGGCTTTGCCTTCACACCCTCATGGTGTCCTTATGAAGGAGGTCAGAAATCTCCCTGGGTCTTCTGCTTTGTGAGAACATAGCTTTTGCTTAATCTAGTGCCATTGAAGGACACTAAAAAGATGGCATCTCTGAAAAAATAAGCCTTCACCATTGCCTTCTGGTCACCTGTTCTTGCACTTCCCAACCTCCTGGATTGTGCCAATAAATTCATGTTGTTTGTCAGTCACCCAGTCTAAAGCATTTTATTAAAGCTGCAGTAAGAAACAGCACTCAGCAGCACTCATACTGCTCGTGATGGCAATAATGGAAGCTATCACCACTCTGAACCTCAGGTTTGTAGCTCTTGCATGTGCACTCCTGCTTGGTCACTGCATGGGCATTGTCTGTCAGCCCCTGGGGTCACGTTCACCTTCATGTGCCCTAAGTGACACTCAGTGTCTGGAGCAGCCCCTTTGACAGTGATTTCACTACTAGGGGAAAAGGGAATGGAAAACCATGGAGCCATTGCCCAGGACCACACCTACAGCCCTGTCTGCTACCCAGAGTTGATCCTGAAGATCCCTGCAGTATCTGCCAATGCTGACTCAAACCAATAGTGCTTCGCAGAAACCATCACGGTTCCTTCAGTGTAAGAAGAGTAACTTTCCACCCTCAGACAGGGCATTCACACTCTTCCACAGGGGAAAGTCTTTCCATAGGGAAGCCAAGAAAATCAATCTAGAAAGTGACCACTTTCTCAGATGTGCAGCTATCAGTGAAATAAGACAAAATACATACATACAAACTAAGAAAATTTATCTCCACTGAAGGACAGAATAAAATTTAAGTAACTGTCTCCAAAGAAAAAGACATCTGAGAATGACCAGGCACATAATTAAACAAGCAGTTTCAAGAATGATAGTGAAGATAACAAATATACAAAGAGATAATTTCACAAAATCAGGAAATCAATAAGTAAACAAATGAAGAACTGTAAGAGATATCAAAGAATACAATAGCTGAAAAATACAACAGAAA
The DNA here is from genome assembly GCF_000247695.1 of Heterocephalus glaber. The sequence goes on from NW_004624921.1 coordinate 1,739,130, forward strand.
TGATCACAAAGGTGAAAGTGTTAGATGCAGTGAGAAAGAACCAACCAGAGACCAATATTAAATCCACACAGGAGTTTATTACCAGTTGGGACCCAAGCTGAGCATCAGACTTGAGCCCTGACTGGGGGAGACAAACATGTTTTATACACCATTCAGGACAACAGTTTCTAGGCCCCTCTATGGGATAGAACTAGCAAAGCAAGCAAAAGGCACAGAAGCGGAACATCCTGCTATTAGAATATTTGTAAAACAATAGTTGATTAATTGTTATTTCTAAAGAGAGTTTCTAAGGGGAGGAGGTTTCTAAGCTTCCTCCTTCTGAGTTCATCTAAAAGGTAGGCAGGTGGGTCAACCAGCAATATAGAGTCTGTCTTTCTAACTGGGGTCTTTCATTCCCCACTGGCTCTTGTAACTTAATCAAATCTTTGATTTCTGTATTTGCTCTTTGGATTCTTCTTCTGAAACGTCTTCTAAAATCTCATAATTTTGTCTGAACACCATCAGTTTCACCGCATCAACCCTGTGTCTAACATATTTAGTCAGAGCATTTATAATGCAAGGTCCCACAAGCAAAAGCAGAAGATAACTAGGGGTCTACTGCAGCAGAAACTAGGGTAGTTAACCATGGGGGCCAATCAAATAGATTTTGGAACCAATTTTGATCCTTTTGTTGAGGATATTTAGTCTTTAAATTTTCTCTGACCATAGCTAAGGTATCTCTTATGACACCAGACTGATTAGCATAGAAGTAACAGGTTTCTCCTAGGGCTACACATAACCCTCCTTGTTTAATGAACAGGAGGTCACATCCCCTTCAATTTTGTAGGACCATCTCAGCTAGAGAATCAACCTGGTTCTCTAATCTGGAGATTGAGTCTTCCAGGTGGCCCAAATCCCTGGCTACTTGGTGGCTTAGGGCTTTAAAATTTGTGTCCTGAAAGATCAGGGAGGAAGTTCCAATAGCCACTGACCCAGCTATTCCTAATCCCACCAGAATGGGCACTAAAATGGGGGCAGCCTGTTTACTCCTAGAGTGTTCAGGGGGTTAATCCCAGATGTTTGCATCCCCCTTTTCCATTATAATACAAGACTTGTGGAACAACATACTTGGTGACACAAAATAAAATGGCAGATTGGGTAGCCAAGACTGATTTGGGAATGCATTTAGTCAAGCCCTTGGTGCATGCAAACCAAGCATTTTCTGGAGCCTTGTAGTAATGGGCGCCTGAGGCAGGATGACTATTATAAATATTATTACATAGATCTCTATAAGGTGATGTGTCTAAACTGTAATTTGTTCCTATTAGGCAGGCCCCTTTTCCTTGAATGTCCCCCAACATGAGTCGAGGGTGGCTCCAATCACAAGCTGATGAGGGAGACAAGTCTGGCATAGTCATGAGCCACAACCCCAGATAATATGGGGCCTTGGGTTGAGGCAGAGTGAACAATCTTTAGCCTGCTCAGGCCTGGATATGTTGAGGAGTAAATGGACGTTCATCAACACTTCCAGCACAGGGCTGGGGGTTTCATCTTGTGGTAATACAGTTGGAAGAGTAGAGATTTTTGGTTTCTGAATAGGCTAGGGCACAGGCTTAGGCCTTGCTATGGGGATAGGTAGAACAAAGTCCTTGGTGGGCCCCACAAGTCACTCAACCCCCTGGCAACCTTGCTGGATGGTAAATTCTGACCCAGGATCCCACCAAGATGCATATAATCTAATTCCCCATGTCCTTCCAGTTACCCACCCAGGATCTTCCAATCTTTGGGGTGCAATGGTAATCAGGTAACATATGCCAGTATCATAGGGTTTATCATGATATAAGGTGGTGGGAGGCATTTTAACCAGGGATCTGTAATTTGAATGGACCAAGGAGCTATAGTCTCACATCCCCACTGAGCACAATGATAGTCATTGCCATTACCATCACAATGTGAGTCTTCATTTTCTGGACATACATAGTATTGGACAGGATGGAGTTCCCATTTAGTGAGAGTACAGCACTCAGATTTTGCACAGCCCCTGTACACATGATACCAGGCCTCCTCAACCATATGACATAAGCTAGCAGTAAAGGTGACCTCGGATTGGTCGGGTCCTCTTTCTATTCTTGCCAGGATTTTTCCACTAGAAGTCAGTCAATTCCCAGGTTTCTGAAAGGGGAAGAAATAAGTCATTTGTTCCCCCAAGCTGACATGATTGATAGAGAATATATACCAAGAATACTAGTCCTCTTTTCCCAATTTTAACTTTAAGTCTCCTGAGGCACTTAGAATCTTCCATCATGCTGGCTCTGGGGCCTCTGCTGGTGTTGACTTGACCTGGGTGTGATGAATCCAAGCTGTGACCACAGCTACTTTGACCACGGAGGGGATTACCAAAATAACAGGGTATGGGCCCTTCCAATGCAGCTTGAGCCTTTTAGTCTAATGTCAGCATATCAGGACCAGGTCTCCTGGCTTGAAACTATGGGGCTGAAATGTCGCAAAGGATTTTTCTTGAGCCTGCTGTATTGTATCCTGGATCTCACTCTGAAGAATCTGTAAGGCTTGAAGAGACTGAAGTAAAGAGACACAAGAACTCTCTGTTATCTGTTCAAGCTTTAATTTAGGGAGGAGTGGTGGCAGCCTCCCATACAAGATTTCAAAAGGGATATACTTGTCAACATATGGGGTAGATGTAACTCTTAACAAGGCTAGAGGAAGCAGACTGGGCATCCTACTACCAGTTTCTAGAACATATTTAGTCAGGGTTTCTTTCAGGGTTCTTTCCATCCTTTTTTACTTTCCCTGAACTTTGTGGGTGATAGGCACATTGTAGCTTCCAATTGTTGTGTAGTGCTTTGCCAACAATTTGGATATCTGTGCCATGAAGGCAGGCCCACTGGTGGACCCCAGGTAATGAGTGATGCCAAATCAGGGAACTATCTCCTGGAGCAAAACCTTAGTTACTATGTTGGCTAGTTCTCCGTGAGTGGGGAAAGCTTCTACACAACCTGAGTAGGTGTCAACCCATACCAGTAAATATTTGAACCTATTGCTGGATTTCATTTTGGTGAAATCAAGTTCCCAATGTTCCCCTGGCTCTCTTCCCCATAGTCGATTATGTTGACTACTTGGTCTTGTCTTGGAGTTTACCTGTGCACACACCTGACACCTGGAACTGATGTTCTGGACCATAGAGGCCAGTCCTGGGATTGAAAACTTAGAGCTCATTAGTCTTTTTAACTTTGATTCTCCCAGGTGAGTTAAGTGATATAACTGATGAACAAGTTGTCGCTCCAGGGCTCAGGGGAGACAAATTTGTTTGTTTGTCCCTTTCCATCAACCTGAGTCCAGTTTTGTACCCCCTTGCTTTTGGTTTTCCTCTTCCTTTTCTGGGGTATAAGTGGGTCTTTATGGCAGGTAGCCAAAGGGTCAGATGGGCAGAATGTCTATTGGCCCCACGGGTTCTCTGGCCACTCATCGAGCCACATCATTGGCCTCTTGGTTACTGCGGGCCTTGAAGATGTCTCCTTTTTGGTGTCTTTTGCAATGAATAGTGGCCAATGCCCTGGGTTCCCAAATTGCCTCCAATAAGGCCAAAATTTCTTCTTTATTTTTGATAGTTTTCCCTTCTGATGTCAATAGCCTGCTCTACCTGTAGATGTCACCATGCACATGGGCAGAGGTGAATGCATACTGCTTGTTAGTGTAGATGTTTACAGCCTTATCTCAACCTAACCTTAGGGCTTGAGTTAAGGCTATTAGTTCAGCCCTCTGTGCTGATGCCTCCTGGCTTAATGCCTGTGCCCAGTATACTTGTCCTTCTGGACTGACTATGGTAGCCACCACATACCTGACTCCGTCTTCCAAAAAACTGCTACCATTGGTTAAGGAGGTCTCATCCAGGTGTTGTCAGGTCTGGGAAGTTGGTAGTGGAACTTGTCAGAGTGTCCAGACATTCATGGGGGGGCATGTGTGGATCAGAGTCTGGGAATAAGGTGGCTGGATTAAGGGCCATTTCTTGGGTGAATTTGATGTGTGGCACATCCAGCAACAGGGCTTGGTACTGAGTCAGGTGGGTGTTGGAGAGCCATCATTCTGGGGCTCCTCTCTGCAACCTCTCCACCACATTGGTGCGGTGATGACCAGGTCCTGTCCCAGGCTGAGCTTATCTGCCTCTTTGATCAGGAGGGTGGTGGCTGCAAATGCCCTCAAACAAGTAGGCTATCCACTTGCCACAGGATCAAGTCTTTTATACAGGTAGGCCACAGGTCTGTTCCAAGGCCCTAATGCCTGGGCTAGCACTCCTTTGGCTATGGCCCCTCATTCAGCCACAAACAACCAAAAGGGCTTCATGACATCAGGTAAGGCCAGGGCTGGTGCTGACATTAAGGCTTCCTTTAAAGCCAAAAAGGCAGCTTTCTCCTTTTCTGTCCACACTAGGGGAGTGGTTTCCCCCTGCGGTGGCTGAGGATAGTGGTTTGGCAATCTTGGCAAAACCAAGAATCCACAGCCTACAATAACCCACTGTCCCTAAAAATTCTTGCACTTGTCTCTTATTGGTGGGTGGGGGAATTTGTAGGACAGCTTGTATCCTCTGAGGAGAAAGCAGTCTGTTTACTTTAGTGAGCTTGAAGCCTAAGTATGTGGCCTTGGTTAAACATAATTGGGCCTTCTTGGCTTAAACCCAGTAACCTAGTTGTTCTAACAACTTTAAAAGATCTCAGGTAGCTTTTTGGCACATGCCAGTGTCTTTTGCTGCAATCAACAGGACATCTACATACTGTAGTAGAGTCACCTCGGGGTGGGTGGCTCAAAACAGGGACAAGTCTCTGTTCAGGGCTTCATCAAAGAGAGTTGGGGAGTTTTTAAAACCCTGAGATAATCTAGTCCAAGTTAATTGACCAGAGTAGCTGCTGTCTGGGTCCACCCATTCAAAAGCAAATAAGGGCTGGCTTACCTTGGCCAGTGGGATACTGAAAAAGGCATCCTTGAGATCCAGAATGATATAGATCTGTCTCTAAGGGGGAATTAAACTCAGCAATGTGTAAGGATTTGGGACCATGGGGTGAATGGTTTCTACCCTTTTGTTGACTTCTCTCAAGTCCTGGACTGGTCAGAAGTCATCTGTGCCTGATTTTAGGGCTGGAAGGAGAGGGGTATTCCAGGGGGAGTTACATGGCATGAGAATTCCAGTAGCAAGGAGCTTCTTGATGTGAGTCCATTTTTTTCTTTGGCCTTTTGTCTGATTGGATATTGTTTTACTGCAATTGGTTTTGAGGTGGCATGTAGAGTGGCCACCACTGGGGGTTGATGGGTGGCCAGTCCTGGGGGGTTAGTCTGTGCCCATACTCTAGGACACAAGGTGGTCAATTCCTGAAGAAATTGAGAGTCTGAGGTTTTTGAGTCCATAGGTGTCATATCTAGGAGCAACAGATATTCCTCTGATAGGGGGCAAGTAACAAGAATTTTGGCAGGCTTGTTACCAATTAAAAGACTAGCATGCTGGCCCTCAAAGGATATTGTAGCTCTTAACTTTTTGAGTAAGTCCCTTCCCAGCAATGGGTATGGGCAATCTGGGATCACAAGGAATGAGTGTGTCGTCCTGTGATGCCCAAGGTCCACTGTCCTTTCTGTAGTCCAAGGGATGCCTGTAGTGGTGGTCCCAGTGTCTCCCTGAACAAAAGGTTTTCTTTTTGTCATTGCCCTAGTGGTTGGATCAGAACCAAATGTGCTGCTCATGTATCAACCAGGAAATTTATAATTTTGACCCATTCTTTGGCTTTTACCCTGGGCTCTCAGGGCTTAACAGATAAGAGCCCTGACACCCCTAGTCCTCTTCCTCCTGTATCATCAAAACCTCCAGTTTGCCCTTCTTGGAGGGGGCTCCTTTTCCCCCATAGGGACTCTCATTTTTCCAATGTCCAATCCTCTTGCATCTAACACATTTGTTCCTCCCCAAGTGGGGACAGTGTGAGTCCCCAAGGGGCTTCCCCTTCCTCCTGTCCAGAGGGACTGTCCCTTGTGCTTGGAGTGCAGCAATAGTGACTTTTCCCAGTTTCTTGGCTAGGACTTCCTCGGGGGCATCACAGTTATCATAAACTTTCTGGGCTATGCTCAGGAGTTCAGTCCTATTCTTTCCCTCAAATCCCACCAAATTTTGTAATTTCTTTCAAATGTCTGGGGCCAACTGGGAAATAAAGGCAAAATTTAAAGCTGCTGCATTTTCAGGATCCTCTGGGTCAACAGGAGTGAAAACTCTATAGGCTTCCAAGAGTATCTAAAAACGCAGAGACTCTGTTTTTCCATGGCAAATCTCACTTACTTTACTGAAATTAGTGGGCTTTCTGGCAGCTTCCCAGATTCACCCTAATAAGTGCTGGCAGTAGGTACCCAGCCACCTCCTATGGTCATCATCATTGGGGCCCCATTCAGGGTGCTGGGATGGAACCACCACTTCAGCACTGTCTGAATATCCCAGGGTTCCAGGAGTGATGCCAGGGTTTGGCCCCAGGGCCTCTTTGACTACCTGTTCATAAGTGTGGTCCTGTTCCTCAGTGGTGAACAGGATCTGTAAAAGCTGTTGGTACTCATCCCAGGTTGGCTGATGGGTATGAAAAACAGACTTAAGAAGAGAGATTAATGCCTGAGGTTTTTCAGAGAAGGGGGGATTTTGATGTTTCCAATTGTAAAGATTACTAGTTGCAAAAGGGACATAAATCAATCCTCCCCTGAGCTCTGTCTGTTTTAAAGGAAAAAGGGAGGAGGAAGATTGGGCTGATGGACTGCAGTCCTGTCCCAATCGAGTATGGGGAGGTGAGTGGATCTGGTCTGAGGAGGAATCCAGAACTGGGGGGTCTCCAGTGGGAGATTCAGGGCCCCTACCCCAGGTGCTGATTCCACCCACATGATAAGGGGGAGGTTGGTGCAAATTGTCCTCAGGGTCAGACCGGAAAATACCTTTACTGGTTGACACAACCATCAGAGAGGGGCTCTTTTCCAGTAGGTTCTAATTTCCCCTTTCTTCTCCAATTCAGGGTTGCCAAAGGTTGATCAGCACTTGAACATTGTATAAAATATTTAGGGGGATCTTAAAACATATCAATCCAAATGTCAATATATGGGAATTGATCCAGATGTCATGGGGCCCAGACTCCCGTGACCACATTTGGAACCTTGAGAACAATGTGCATAGAATAAGTTCCCACTGGGGGCCAACTGACTCTGAAACTGGGCCATTCTAATTGATACAGTTTGTAATTTGCCTTTAGAAAATTTCATGCCATATTCATCTTCCCCATCTGTGGAATAAATTTTTGTGAAGTTATTCAAAACAATCAAGTGGAGTTCCTTCTGTGGACTGTGAGGAACCCATAATTTTAGCCTCTGAAAACACAAAAGGCACACAGAACAAGCAGACAGACAACAATAAACAGATAAAGACAAACTTTGGCCAAGTAAAACCTCTGGGGCCAAATCGATACAGCCCCCACCCAGGGAGGTGCCCTTCTGACTCTGACCCAGTGATTCTGCTTGCAGTCACAAAGAGACTCTAGATAGGGGAAACTGTGCTGCATCCAGCTTCCTCCTATCTACCCACAGTGCACTAAAAATCATTCAATTCTTACCTCTAGAGTCTTTCCCAATAAGCTCCTGTGGGTCAGTTGATCAGTGATAGGGCCCCACTGGGACCGGCCTACCCAGAGCTCCAGAATACCATCAGGGTGGCCTCTCCTTTGACAGACTGGTGTCCAGAGGGGCCAAATGCTTCCAATGTCCGATCATGGTCTCTCCTAAAACCAAACAATGGCTCCAAGATAATAAGCTCCAGAGCAACTGGATATCTTGCTGGGGCCTTCAAGAATGTTAGACCCAGTGAGAAAGAACCAACTAGAGACCGATATTAAATCCACACAGGAGTTTATTACAGGCCAGAACCTGAGCCAAACATTGGACTCAAGCCCTGACTAGGGGGGAGACAAACATGTTTTATATACCCTTGAGGCCAACAGTTTCTAGGCCCCTCTAGGGGATAGAACTAGCAAAGCAAGGGAAAGGTACAGAAGCAGAAAGTCCTGCTGTTAGAACATTTGTGAAACAATAGTTGATTAATTTTTATTTCTAAAGACTTTCTAAGGGGAGGAGGTTTCTAAGCTTCCTCCTTCTGAGTTCTTCTAAAGGACAGGCAGGTAGGTGAAGCAGCAATATGGAGTCTGTCTTGCTAACTAGGGTCCTCCAGAAAGAATCTGTGACTCTAATGCAAGTTATTTGAAAATATACAACCCAAGAAGAAAAATATTGAGAAGAAATGAAGAAAAACCTATAAGATTCATCAGAGAGCATCAAGATAGCTAATTTCACATCACAGGAGTTAAAGAAGTAGAAAAAAGAAAGAGAGGAAGTTGATGTAAAAATTAATGACCAGAAAGTGATGAAATCTGGAGAAAAATATAAGTATGCAAGTGCAGAAAATTCAAATATGTGTAGTAAGGTTCAGTGCAAAGGCAACTACACCAGTACATATTTTAAACAAACTGTCAAGTTATTGCTATGGGAGTGATGTCAGCAACATTTCAAAATAATCACCTAAAGCTCCCATTTCCCATGGACAAGCCAAATACACATCCATTGATAAATCAATTTCATTGAGAGAGAATCAGAGAACAATGGAGAGGCTTCAGCTCACCAGGAAATTGAGAAAACATCCATATGAAATATTTAGCAGAACATGAGGTGCATTCTGGCATTCTGTCATGGAGCCTGTCCTGGGAGTGGCATACAAAAGTGAGGAAGACATTCCAAACATTCAGCTTCTCCATAGGGAGACAAGGCTTTTGACCTCCCAGGATGAGAGAGAGGGAGAGGAAGAGAGAGAGAGAGAGAGAG
>NW_004624921.1:1754179-1768538 GCF_000247695.1 Heterocephalus glaber
ATACTTTACATAGAAGACCCAAAAAACTCCTCCAAGCTAGACTTAATTGACAGATTCAGTAGAGTAGCTGGATACAAGGTCAACTCTCAAAAAACAATTGCCTTCTTGTACACAAATAACAGACTCACTGAGAGAGAAATTAGGGAAACAATTCCTTTTTGAATAGCATCCAAACAAATGAAATATCTAGGAATCAATCCCACAAAGGAATCAAAAGACCTCTACACTGAAAACTATAGCACTCTGAAAAAGAAGATTGAGGAGGATATAAAAAAATGGAAAGATATCCCTTGTTCCTGGGTAGGAAGAACCAATATAGTGAAAATGCCCATACTTCCAAAACTACTATCTAGATTCAATGCAATGGCGATTGAAATTCCAATAATATCTTCACAGAACTAGAGAAAACAATCCAAAATTTCATTTGGAACCAGAAGAGACCTAGAATAGCAAAAGCAATTCTAAGTAACAGAGACATGGCTGGGAGTATCACTATCCCCAACTTGAAACTATACTACAAAGCTACTGTGTTAAAAACATCATGGTACTGGCAAAAGAACAGACCTGAGGATCAGTGGAATAGATTAGAAGATACAAAAACAACTCCAGACATACTCAGCCACCTCATCTTTGACAAAGGTGCCAACCACCATCATTGGAGGCAAGACAGCCTATTTAATAAATGGTGTTGGAAAAACTGGATTTCAATCTGCCAAAGATTAAAACTAGACCCATACCTATCATCATGCACTAAACTAGATCAAAATGGATTAAAGATCTAAATATTAAACCAGAAACTCTAAACTTGCTGGAAGATAAGTTAGGTAGAACTCTGGAAGACATTGGCAAAGGAAAAGACTTCATGAACAAAACCTCAGTAGCACGGGAACTAGCACAAAGAATCAATACCTAGGATCTCATCTTATTAAAAAGCTTCTGCACTGCAAAAGAAACCACCAACAGAGCCAATAGACAACCTACAATGTGGAAAAAAATTTTAGCAGCTGTACATCAGACAAAGGACTATTTAGAATATACAAAGAATTGAAAAAATCAGACCCCCAAAATTCAAAGACCCAATTCAAAAATGGGCATCTGAAATGAACAGACATTTCCCAGACAAAGAAATAAAAGCAACAAACAAATATATGAAAAAATGTTCAACGTCACTGGTCATTCCAGAGATGCAGATGAAAACAACACTGAGATTCCACCTCACCCCAGAAAGAATGGCTGCTATCAAGAAATCAACTAATAACAAATGCTGGCCAGGGTGAGGGGAGAAAGGAATCTTTCTCCATTGCTGGTGGGAGTGTAGACTGGTGCGAACACTGTGGAAATCATTATGGAGATACCTCAAAGAACTAGGACTAGAGGTCCCATTTGACCCAGCTATTCCCCTGCTGGGTATCTTCCCAAGAGAATTAAAAGAATCATACCACAGCGATATATGTGCACCCATGTTTATAGCGGCACAGTTTGCAATAGCTAAAGCTTGGAAGCAGCCCAAGTCCTCATCAATTGGAAACTGGATAAAGAAGATGTGGTATTTTTATAAAATGGAGTACTACTTAGCCATAAAGAATGAGAAACTAGAGTCACTTATAGCTAAATGGATGCATATTGAGGCCATACTTTTAAGTGAAATAAATAGGAAACACTTATGTAAATACCAAATAGTTTCTCTAGTGTGAGAAACTGATAGGGAAAACAAGGGTTAACATGATTAAAATGAATATTGGATAATTGGAAATAGGAAAAAAGGTCCAAAGATGAAGGGCTGAAGGGAGGAGAAGGGGAAAGGAAAGTTGGGAAAGAAAAAATATGAGAAAAGAAAAATAATGGAAATAATGTCTGTATAAATAGGGAAGGGTGGAGGGGGTGAATGGTGCACAGGTAGTGGGGAGAAAATAAGAACCAAGATGCACCATGCACAGGTATAAACACACAATGATAAATGTAAAAGAATCATATACCTAAAATGTACCAATTAATGAACTTAGGAAAAAAATTAGTAAAAAGAGAACCAAAAAAATTAGTTACAATAATTTACTAAGCATACAGAACATAAAAACTTATCACATGAAAAATATAAAATATGAGAAGCGGGGAGCAAAATGGAATTTATGTATGCAATAAATTCTTATTAACTTAAAATAGCCATTTACAAACACAAGGTGTTTTATGTAATCCTCAGGGTAAACCCAAATGTCTATTACAGTTACATAAACCAAATAGGAAATCTCCAGAAATACCATTACAGAGAGCAATGAAACCACAAAGGAAGTAATAGAGGAAGAAAACAATAAAGGGTCAATAAAACAACCAGAAAATAGTAGCAAAAAGACACAATTAAGTCCATACCCATTAATAATTACATTGAATGTAAATATATTAAATTATGCTATCAAATGTGTGGAATGTAAATCTCATGCAGACATTAAGGGAAGACGATTTTGACACATGCAACAACATAGATGAACCCTGAATGATATCAGGCTAAGGAATCCTGATACAGAGTGCACACATTGTAGCCTCTATTTAACTGTGCTCCTTGAACTGACAAACACAGAGCCACAGAAACTGATGAATGGTCCCAGGGTGACAGTGAAAGGAGAGAGAATGTGACTACTAATAGTTTTGGATTTCTTATTGTGGTGATGGAAAATGTTCTGGAATGAGATAGTGATCACAGATGCTCAACTTTATGAATACACTAAAACCAAAATGAGTGTCCAACTCTAAAGGATGAATAAAAGTATAGGAATCACATGGTAATAAAAGTAAAATAATTCTCTGAAGGATAATAATGCTCCTGTGTGAAGTCATAAAGGAAACTTTAAAATGAAAGAGAAACAAACAATAGACAACTGATGGTAATGATTAAGCACAGGTTTATTTGAATTTAAATAGATTCATACTATGGAAAAGGAAGGTTTACATTATATTATATAGTGTGTACACACATACAAAATGCTTTCTGGTTTTCTTCTTGAAATAGATCAATTTCATTATGATTATAAAGAATATAAGTTCACCTTTTGCTAAAATTGATGACATTCACAGGGGAGAATGCATAATGACAAACATAATCTCCCCAAACCCAGGGAAAATAGCATCAGAAACTAAAATCCCAACTGCCACCTACCAAAATAAAATGCTCCCTGCTTAGTGTTTAGCTACTAAGACCTCAGGTAGGTTCAGAATCCTCAGATTTAAAGGGAGAGAAGAAAAGGAAAATAATTTAGTTTTTCAGCAAAAAGATTTGTGAATAAAACATTTTATGCATGCCAAATTTAATAAATGGTTCTGGAAATTCTGGTGCTTGAAAATATTTTACCCTCAGAATAAAAAAAAATCTGACTGAACTTCATAGTATCCACAACATAATATTTTGATTCTTTTATTCTAGTCTTGATACATAGCAGAGCCCTGATTCCTTTTATCATTGTATAAGCATGTGCATGAATTTCATAGATTTTAAAATTGGTTTTATCTCAAAATTATTTTAATTATTACACTATAATAATGATGTATGCAGATTCAACTCTATGTGAAATATATTCTGTATTTTAGTCTTAAAATAACCCCACAAATATGAATCACTGTATTCCAGCTCTCACACATTCACAAAGAGATGTGAACACATTAAGTATTGGACACTTGCAGGAAATCACATACATAGCAAGAAAGCCTTTACATGACAGAATATTTACTTTCCCTTGTGCTAATTCTATGTTGTAACACACAAGTTTATTTTACATATAAGAAAATGCAAGGTAAGGTGTTAAATTCTGTTGACTTTGCCTCTTAGTATATTTTTTCAGAGAACTTTTCCCTTGGAATCAGATCACTGCTACAAATAGGTAAGGTGTATTGTGATAAAACCAAGAAAAGCTTATATAAATGCTCAGTACAATGCATTTCATGTCACTTCTAATACTAAAGAAACAAACAATAAGAAATGTAGTCTGGCAAATTTCAATATCAGTAACTTAAGTGCTTTTTACTTATAGAAGTAATGTAAAGTATTTTGAACCAGTCATGATTTTTAGGAATGTAATGTTATTAATTTGTGTCCACACAAATAATTTGAGGCACTGTAAATATTTTTTTTTCAAAAATTAACTTTATTGGTACATAGGAAAGAAAAAATATGAGAAAAGAAGGAAAAAATGGAAACAAAGATTTGCAAATCTTACACCCTGTCTCTCCAATGTCTCTGTATGTTACACATTAATTTGAGGATCAAATGATATTACAGTTTATTCAACTCTATCCCCTGAGGTAAGGAAAGTAGGGTCCACAGAAATTATGGCACTCATAAAAGGATTCATGCTTCATAAATGGAATTTAGCTTTATCAGAATATCCAATTGTCTATCTCAGACACATTTTATTCTTTTCAAGTAGATAATAGTTTTTTAAAAGAAACATATGATGACATAGATAATTTTCCCAAAACATAAATAACAATAAACAAATTGTATTCTAATTTACAAATATATTTTTTGGGGGGGGTTGTTTTTGTTTTTGGTATCAGGGACCAAACTCAGGAACTTGTCCTTGAGAGGCAGGCAGTGGAACCACTGAGCCAAATCCCTGGCCCCGACAAATATATTGTTGATCTTCCAAATGCAAAACATGCAGCTATCCTTTTAATTGTTTTATCAGTAGTTTAGAGAAGAACAAGGACAATTTACCAGAGAAATTGCTCAGTGACAAAATTCATCTTCTTGGGAACTACCAGTAACCCTGAGATGAAAGTGACTCTATTTACCACATTTCTCCTCATTTATCTCATTATTCTCCTGGGAAATCTGGGAATGATCATCTTAATTAGAATGGAGTCCCAGCTCAACACACCCATGTACTTCTTCCTCAGCCACCTGTCTTTCTGTGACCTCTGTTATTCCACAGCAGTTGGACCCAAGATGCTTGTTGGCGTATTTGGCAAGGACAAGTCAATCCCTTTTTTTGGTTGTGCTCTGAAGGTCTTCAACTCCAGCACCTTTGCAGACTCAGAGTGTGTGCTGCTGGCATTCATGGTCTTTGACCAGCAGCCCCCTTGTGTACACAGCCCACTGCTGTACACAGCCCACATGTCCAGCAGGCTATGCTCCCTGCTGGTGGCTGGGGTTTACCTGGTGGGACTGGCACACACTCTGATACACACCACACTGACATTTGGCGTGTGTTTCTGTGGGTCTATTGAAATCAATCATTTCTTCTGTGATTTACCTCCACTTTACCTCCTTTCCTGTTCTGACATAGAGGTCAATCAATTGGTATTATTCATCATTTTGTTTTCTTCTTTGAACTGAACACCATTTCAGGAGTCCTCATCTCCTACTGCTATATCATCTCATCCATCCTAAAGATCCGCTATGCTGAGGGGAAGGTCAAAGCTTTCTCCACCTGCACCTCTCACTTAACTTCAGTTGCATTTTTTCAAGGAACTCTCCTTTAAGAAACTCTCACATACTTCAGACCAAGTTCTTCCTACTCCTTAGATCAGGATAAAATGACCTCATTGTTTTACACTCTGGTGATGCCCATGTTGCACCCACTGATTTATAGCCTATGGAACAAGGATGTGGAAGAATCCCATTAAAAAATTAAAAATAGGGGCTGGGGATTTACCTCAGTAGTTTTACTGCTTGCTGCGCAAACACAAGGACCCAAGTTCGATCCCTGGTACCTCCCCAAAAAAATTAAAAATAAAAGCTGGTTTTAAAAATTTATGCAGAATTCCCCATACATAGTAATTTTTATTAAAACCACATGTCAGAGAATGTAATTTAGTTTAATGAAATGAGTGTTAGTGCTAAAACCTAATAATATGAAAATATTGTGAAGTATTTCTCTCATCTGCTATCTTTCATTATTATTGTTTTTTAGATAGGATGTTACTATATTTCCAGAATGCCACTGAATTTTTTAATTCTCCTTCCTTAGCCTCTGGATTAGCTTGGATTTCAAGCATATGACTTCATGCCTGTCTTTCCTTTATGTATCATGAAGATGAATATGAAGTCATCTTTCTGTGAAAAAGTTCCAGAATTTCCAATTTGACAGACTTTCCATAAGTAATTCTTTAAATTAGTAAATTAGTAATTCAAGTTTAGTTCAATTATATTATAATCTATCCAGTGTTTCCTAAGTGCTTTTGTGGATTTAAGGGCTTTGTTTTCATGGTAAATACTGCAGCATCTGATAAGCTGAAATGAATCTTCATATTTAATCACATAAACTAGTGGAAGAAAACCATGACAATAAACAGTTCATTTACTGAATTCATGATAAGCCTCAAATCCATTATGAATTCCAAAAACTCAGGTAAACATATCCAGAGCAAAGTGTCTAAGCCCAGTGTGCAGGTGAGGGGATCCTGGGCTGGAGGGATTTTACATCAGATCCATGCAAATGAAAACAGAGGAAAGTAGAAGATTCACAGGCACAGGATCTTTCTGTTAGAGAAGGCCTGAGGCAGAAAGGCCTGTGTCTTTTCAGAAGTAAAGATGAGGAGAATGGGGAGAAATGCAAAGAGCCTTGGTCAGGTTGTCCATGTGCAGACACTGTTAAACACCATCTCTCAGTGTCTTCCCCCAGAAAGGTTCTTGCCCCTCTCTGTCTTGCTTTAATCCTCCTGGAGTGCAGTTCACAGAGTTATCTCTGAGCATTGTTTTGCTCTCACCCTGAAAACATGTGAATCCCTTACATGCAATATAAGGTTGTGAATCCCTCAAGGACTTGGTGTTCCTGTCTGCTTACCTACAATGCATGGTGATTGTGAGAAGAGATAGGAAAACAAATAATTACATGTAATCACTGGGTATTTTTAGTGTTCAAAGTTTCTTTTCAAATCTCACCTGGGACTTAAGGAGACTGCTTTTCCTTGTGTGTGTGTATGTGTGTGTGTTCCTGTTTATTGTACTTGTTTGTTGCATCGCCCTTTCCTGCCATTTTTAATGAAGATGGGAAACTCATCCTGTTCAAAGTAGAAACATTTTTTCAGACTGCAGACAGTCATGTTTTAAATGGCCTTTTCTACTTCATTAGCATTTTCCATGATGAGCCCATTACTAATGCAGGGCTATAATCCTAAGCCAACTGAAACCACTTTACTGATTGCTAGTAACCTTCTGCCATTTACCTCATGAAGTTAGATATTTCTGCTCATCTTTTACTTCTTTGATGTATATATGCAGGACATGGAGTTGCCCTTGCTCAACATCTGATTCTTCCCAGACTTATTTTCTCCTCAGCTGCTTTTCTGTCCCTTTATGAGAAATGCTAAATACTCTGTGGTTACATTTTGTTTAGTCAGGTCCCAGCTTTAGCTTCTTTTTTCTTTCCAATTTTTTTTTCAATGAAGGTAACATTCACTAAGCATAAAACTTACATTATTGTGTAACTAAATCACTCTCTGATACTTAGAATACTTTCACCAACAGGAAAAAATCTTCACCCAGTTCACAAATACTTCCTTCTCCCCAGTACCTAGCAACTCAACCATTCACCTATTTACTATCTCAGCTTAGTTCCCTGTTCAGGATGCTCACATAAATGAAATATGCTACTTTTTGTGTACAACTTTTTTCATTCATCTTAATATTTTCCAGGTTATCCATGTTGTAGAATGTATCAAGAAATTAAATCACCTTAACATCTTCAACACAGCTGCTCCTCAAAACCATAAATATCACCTTCCCCACAAGCTCACCCTAATTCACAACCTGAGCTGGTATAGCTACATTAATGTTACAAAGTAACAATCTGAGCTAAAGCTGAGAATAATTGAGTTCCTTCAGTCCTATGCTACTGCAAATAATGCCAAGGTTACTTGTTTGTGTTTGTGTCTGGGAGTGGGCATGGTAATGGAATTTGGGGATCATGAGATTTCTGTCTTACTGTTTTGTATGTCTGTATAGTTGTGTTTTGTTTGTTTGTTTTATACACTGAAAAGTGAACCAGCACTTTTGCACTGAGCTACATCCCCAATCTCTCTACCCACTCTTTGGGACAGAGTCTTATTAAGTTATTGAGTTGCCCAGGGAAGTACTCAATTTGAAGTTCTCCTGCCTCAACCTGCCAAATGGCCAGAATTACAAGTGTGTGCCAACAGGGCAGGCATTTTCATACAATTTTACTCAATGGAACCAATTCTCTTTTCTAATAAGAACTGTGGGTTGTTTCATAACCTCAATGGTACTACTGTTAACACATGTTTTTATTATGACTTGTCTCTAGGTAAATCATAATATAGCATTGAAGCTTAGTTTTCTAATTACATAGTAGTAATAAAACTGCATATGAAAGCAGTGCTGATTAAATTCTGAATGTGAAGACATCCATTACTATGGTCACAGTTGAAAATATTTGACCTTGTGAAATTCTTACTCTCTAGACAGACCCATTGTCACCATTTTTCCTGGTCAAAACAGACTAGAGATGCAGGACACCCCTTTCGTGTGCAGAAATAGCTCCTCTTTGCTTTAAAGTGGGGAGCGGCTCACAGAGCAGGGAAATCAAAGTTCTGAGAATTTGGAGACAGAAATGTCATGTGGAAGTTCCTTAAAACAACCTGGGCTCATTACCTCTGTCACAGAGAGGACCCTAGTTCCATATAAGATTCACTTTATACATCCAGAGACCTAGTGTGGCACTGAGTACTTCCTTCCTTCATGATGTGTTTGTATCAAGAAGGCTGAAGGGAAGACAGTTACTGCACCTGACATAAATGCAGAATCTCCTGTTCACCAAGGCATTGAACATCATCACCACTTTAATCCATGTACTTATATGACCTCTCACCCCTACATATCTATTGCCTGTGCTAGATATATAATCACATGCACCTGTGCCAGAAATGTAATAACATACACTTTAGTCAGTGTACTTATATGACCTCTCACCATCACATGTCTATTACCTGTGCTAGACATGCAATCACATACATTGCATAATACACATATGATGATATGCAATCTGTATCATGCTTCTCTTCTGTAATTTCAGGAACATGAATAAAGAAAGGAGCCAAGATATAGGATCTTGAAGATAATGTTATTCCACTATAAATGTTTGTTAATATTATACTATTCAATAATTAATATTTGTTGTCAGTCATTGATGCATGTGTGAGAAGGAACTGATTTAAAGATAAAAAGAGAAGATAAAGATAGATATCTAAGTAAGTAATCTAGCATAGGTGAAATTCATTAGATTCTAGCTATTATAACAAGGAGAACTGACTGATACACAAGTTCTGTTGCCATAGCCACCCAAAGCTGCTGTAGTATTGTGTGCATACATACACACACACACAAACACACACACTGGCCCCTGGCCCCTCACTGTCCAGTGAACCCTCCTCTATTGTAGACCTTTAAGAATAAAGTAGGTGGGGAAATCCTTCCCCGAAATTGTCCCTTGTCTACTCCATGGGAGCCACAGATAACATATCTGTTTCATTGCAGTCTTGCATATGCATATGACCTGGACCCAGTACCACAAAAGAGCCCCCTGACAATGACTGCACAAGTGAGAAGAAAGGAGATTGTGAGAACTCCAGGAAACTTTATCCCTGAATGCTTCAAGACCCTCACTACTGCCCTGGTCACCCGCTCATTATTGGCCCTGATGTCTGTGTTGTGCTCCCCTCTGCCAACTGAAGCTGAGAGAACAGCACAGAGGCAATGCCACTGATCCATCTGAGGAAGAACCACCCTGTCTCCCTGACAGAGTGCTCACAATCTTCCATAAGGGAAAATCTTTCCCCAGTGAAACCAGCCTGTGAAATTTGGAAGAAAGAACCATTCCCTCAAAAGAGTAGATGTCAACATAAACCAGTAAGAAACATGAATTTAAAATCAAGGGGAAAAAAGCAAAGAAATAGATCTCCACCAAAAAACCCAAATAGTCCTAGTAACTGTCCTTAAAGAAAAAGATATCTATATGCTTCTCACCTAAAAACTCAACATAATTTATCTAAGGAAACTTAGAGAATTTTATTAGGGGAACAGAAAGAGATGATTTATTGAACTAAAACAAACAATAAATTTCACAGAAAGATTGAAATCAGAAAGAAGAACAAACCAAAATGTTGGAGTAAAGAATGCAAACAATGAAATAAAAACAATGAGAAAGAGCATCAACAACAGAATTAATAAAGGATGTGAAAGAATCTATGAACTGTGAGACTGGTTACTTGAAAATATAGAATCAAAATTGAAGAAAGAAAAAGAGTAATGAAAAAGAGTGAGGCAAACTCACAGGGTATATGTGACATCAAGTAAACAAAAATTTACATCATAGGAGTTGAAGAAAGATAAGAAAAACTAAAGGAATACCAGGAGGCTTATTTACAGAAATAACAGCCAAGCTGAGCATGGTGGTGCATGCCTGTAATCCCAGCATTTGGGGGGCTGAGACAGGAGGATCATTGTGAGTTCAAGGCCAGCCTGAATTACATAGTGAGAACCTGGCTCAAAAAATGAGAGGGAGAGAGGGAGAGGGAGAGGGAGAGCAAGAGGGTGAGGGAGAGAGAGAGAGAGAGAAAGAGCAAGAGCAAGAGTGAGAGAGAGAGGAGCAATAACAGCCAAAAAGCTGCCACATTTGGAGAAAGGTATAAAAATTCAAATGCAGTGCAGGAAGTTCAAAAATTTTCCAAAATTCCATCAAAAAGGCCTACACTAACTAATAATATAATCAAACTGTTGTGGTTAGGTCTTTATGAGAGATGACATCAGCAGTGTGTCAGAATAGGAAATTTCTGACATTCATGTGTACTTCCTGGGCCACACCCCTCAGAGTATTGCAGAAAAGGGTAAGGGACATGCAACTCACACTTCATCTCTGGAAGGAGCTTGTGCCTCACACTGCCAGGGCCTACCTGATGGCCTCATTTAAAACAAATTTGTGATTTCTCATTGGATCAATATTACCTAAGCAACTGTACTTGTAACCTCACTAGTTGTATATAGTTTCCTCAGACTAGCAGTTATGATCCTCACCCTCACCCTACAATGCCTGGCAACTACTACTCTCCTGCCAATGCTCCATATTTGTCCATTCTGAACAGCCTACACAGTCAGAATTACAGAATATTTAGTCATTTGCAACAGATTTCTCTCATCTACCTGAATATTTCCAAGGTTCTTTCATTTTTTTGTGTCAGGATGCCCTTACTTTAGTGGAATGTTCCTTTTTTGGGGTATAATGCATTTTGATTATTCCTTCATTGGTTGGAGGGCAACTGACTTATTTCTTCTTTCTGGCTAATATGAGTTATGATATTTTACTGATATAGGGGGAAAAGCTGTAACTTCCAGCCCTGCTAGATATCCAAAGTGCGAGTTCCTGTTCTCTAAAGTCAAAGAATGAATTCTAGGAACAATAGAGTTTAAAAGTCAGAAAAATTTTTGAGAGAAAGAAAGCTTCTGTCTATGAGAGACAGAAGGGGGACCAGAAAGTGGGTTGCCCACTCACCCAACTTCTCAAAGGTGTTTTATGGGACAAAGCCAAGAGGTGAAGTGGGTTCAAGGTGGGAGGAAACTATATTATGTTCTTAAATACCATGATTTGTTCAAAAGTTGTCCTAAAAGTACCGAACATAACACTGGCTAATATTAAATTACTATGACACTTTTATTGGTCCATGCTTTCTTTAGCATTTTATGAGAGAAGTAATTTTTATTTACCTTTTCTTTAGAAATCTATTATAATTTTACCATAATACTCATTATCTGTTTATAGCAATGTTCTGTTACGAAAGAATCAGCCTTTTCTTCAAAAAAGGATGAAAAAAAGCAGAAGCAATACATTTAACAATATATTTACAATTCACTGAGTTAAGAACACTTGGATATTAAAAATTTGGAATGGAATGAGAGAAAATCAATATCTCTGAGATATTTAGCTTACTCCACCTTTAGACAAGTGCAACTTTACCTTTCTCTGTTGACATATGAGAATTGAAATGTCGATGATATATATTATATATTTCAGAACATAATATACATTTTATGTATATTTAGATATTATAAAAACTAGAAGTGGCTTAATAAGGTATTTTAAACCTTTGCCTTTGTAATATCTGCTTTATTCAGTAACATTTTAAAGATCTAATATGATTTCATTTCATCCACATGTAGTCCATGAAATAAGGAAATAAGGCCCTTAAAAAGCAAGGAACATGTTGAAACACAAATAAATCATGAAGATTTAGATCTCTGATTTGGATCAAATCTTCTCAATTGTCTGACATACTAGATTTTTTCTTTGCTTTTCAAATAGATGAAAATGTTTTTTAAAACATAACATGACCATGATAAATAGGACAATGAAGAAAATATCATATGTCTGCCATATATATAATTGATGTCCAGAATTGTAATATATGAATGTACAATTTTTATTATTTTCTCAAAACCTTAACAAGATTATGAAGAATGGACCAAGGAAATTGTTCCTCATTAACTGAATTCAATTTAGTGGGAATTACTAATAAGCCTAGGATGAAAGTAACATTATTTAACTTGTTTCTGCTTATTTATGTCATTAATCTTCTGGGAAATCTTGGAATGATCATCTTAATTAGAATGGACTCCCAGCTTCACATGCTGATGTACTTTTTCCTCAGCCACCTGTCTTTCTGTGACCTCTGGTATTCTACAGCAGTTGGACCCAAGATGCCGGTTGCCATATTTGGCAAGGACAAGTCAATCCCTTCTTTGGGTTGTGCTCTCCAGGTCTTCATTGCCTGCACATTTTTAGATTCTGAGTGCATATTGCTGGTGGTGATGGCCTTGGATCACTACAAGGCCATCAGCAGTCCCCTGCTGTACACAGCCCATGAGTCCTGCAGGCTGTGCCCCCTGCTGGTGGCTGGGGTTTACCTGGTGGGACTGGCAGATGCTCTGATACACACCACACTGACATTATGCCTGTGTTTCTGTGGGTCTAATGATTGACCATTTCTTCTGGATATCCCACCCATCTTATTACTGTCTTGCTCAGAGACCCAGATCAATTGAGTTAGCCATATTTACCATTTTTTGATTCATTGAACTGAGCACCATTTTGAGAATTCTTGTCTCCTATTGCTATATCATCTTACCCATCTTAAAGACCTGCTCTGCTGAGGGGAGGTTTAAAGCTTCCTCCACCTGCACCTCCCTTTTAACTGCAGGTACAATTTTCCAGAAACTGTGCTCTGCATGTACTTCCAGCCAAGTACATCTTATTCCTTAGATCAAGACAAAATGACCTATTGTTTTATGCCCTGGTGATTCCCATGCTGAACCCTCTGATTTATATTTTAAGAAATAAATATGTGAAAGCAGCTATTGAAAAACTGAAAACTAGAATATGGATTTAAATATTTATAATAAATCCAAACCTTTCCCAGATGAATATACTGACACTTATTTCTACTAATACTCATTTGTGCATATGTTTTGTTTCTCTAAGCTGAAATTCCCTGAAATTCTTGTATAGTACTAATTCTCTTTGGAAAACTTTCCTGATACTTCTACTTTTACCAGCTTTTTTATTTGCTTATTCTATCATTCACACATTAGTTCAAATATATTAAATTTTATCAAGTTTTCACTAATGCTTTTGTGCATTTAAGTTTATCATTTTCATGATAAATTCATTGATTTCTAAATTAATGGATCCTGTAGTCTAGTAAAAGGAAGAGGCATTAATTTACTAAGTAATCAAATATTTCCTAATAACTTTGAAATCCTTCATCAAATAGAAAGGCTAAAGGAAATGAATGAAAGGCAAACAACAAATTTCATTGTGCAGAAGAGAGGCATCCTTGGATATACACTTTAAATCCTAGTCATAAAAAAGTGCAAACTGGGGAAAAGAAAGGATTCTAGAAGAGGGTCCAATAATTATCAATATCTTTAGGTGAGGAATTCCATAGCTTTCAAGAAGTGGATGTCTTCAATATGGCTAAAGAGTGATAGAAACTGCCTTGATAAAGATGTCCATGTGTTGTTATTCTTAATTATAGAATCTTTATAATTATACCTAGGAAATATTCCCCTTCTAACCTGACTCTGTTCCTGTTAAAGGCCCTAGAAGTTTAGTCCACAGACAACTGGCTCCTTAATGAGCATGTTCAGATGCTGAGATGATGATGTCCAATATGAGATTGTGAGATCTTTTTCCAAGGACTGAGAGTTCCATCGATGTTATCTAATTTGTGTGCATTGTGCTTGTGACTACAAATGCAGAAACAACCAAATAATTTTAAAAGCTAGATATTTTTAGTGTTATCAAATGTTAATAAAAGGAAATAAACTTACAATGACATGTACTTTAAATATATATATACATAT
>NW_004624921.1:1768793-1791944 GCF_000247695.1 Heterocephalus glaber
AGATGGGAGGACTGGAACTTATAAATGTGCACTAGAGTAAATGTTTTCTCCTCCTAGAGGTTGTTGGTGTTGGACATTGTGTCCCAAAGGTGAGAATATGCCTAAGACAGCACATACACACATAAATGCACACACACACACACACACACACACACACACACACACAGGCAACAATTATGTAGCAATGAATCCCATGGTGAGGTTTCAGAAGAAATACCTAAATTACTCATTGCACGTAATGAAATATGCCAACCACATCTCATTTTGTTGGTTTTGTCCACAAGTTTTGTGTTGGTGGCCTACTGACTAATAACTGCATTGTGACTCCAAACATAATCTAATATGCAGATTATTGCAATTATCTGCAGCTCTCATGCAACATTTAGTGAACACATAGCAAGGACGGACATTTGTAGGTGCAGTGTCACAATTCACATATTATAAACTAGTACTTCACAGACAGCTGACATGGAAGCTTCTTCAGAGCTCCAGCTTGCATGATTTCAGTGTACAATTGTTTTTCTCATTTTCTATGTAGTCTTTGAAATTGTCCAATGCACCAGCATTATACAGCATTTTCTCTTAATATCAATGTTAATAATGCTGAATTGTTTGAGTAAAATAGATAAAACCCTACTTCCATATATGGTAGTCTTTTTATTCTTTGATCTTTAATCATCTTGGTTGAAACTATACCAAGCTTATACATGGGATTCAGATAAATTTTCACTTGGTTTAGGATTCTAAAATTCTGTAGATAATTGATTTTGTAAAGTTTGAAAGTGTAAATCCATCTAAAAATTCTTTAGCATCTCATGAGAGTAGCCATGTAATTGTTGTTTTCAAAGGGATTCACTTCACGGAACTTTAAGCAGGAATTTGTTGAGGGCACACTTTCTTAAATTTTAAAAAACCTATTATCTCTGAGATTCTATGTATCAGTTGCTACATCTATGCAATGTGGTTTTTAAGACAGTGTAAATTTTATGATACATATAGTATATGAAATACATGATAATGTGTAGAATAAAATAGATAATAGACCAAAATATGCAGCATTTCATAAGAACTTCCAGTGATCTCACTTTGCCTCTCAAGTTAATTTCTAAAGACTTTTGTAATAAAACATATGAATGAGATGAAACATGCATGAATGTTTACCATTACTGATTTCTGAGATATTATGTCATGCAGAATTATATATGCAATTTATATAAAATTTTCACATTTCCTCTAAAATTATGTTGAAAAAGCTGGTATGAATAATTGTGCATTACTTAGAAAATGAATGAAATAAAGAATTTTACATCAGAAGAAGTACAACCAAAAGCTTTCTTCATGAATTTAATATACAAATGGGATCATGATTTTATTTTGGTTCAAAATGAGAATATAAAGAAAGCATGATTATGTCTAGGAAATACAATTAGAGCATTTAAACACAGGATCTGACTGGATATATGAGTGTGTTATCATGTCTTGCCTGTCAGGTCACTTTGTAAGTGGAGAACACCCATGAGGTGTGCATTGCACACACAAGGACCAAGGAGGAGATTTGCCCACTTGTGCCAGTGTACACCACGTGCCAACCTCCACCCTCCACAGATTAGAGAAGGCCCAGGAAACATGACTCTAACCCTTGTCACAACAACCTCTGAGGAATCCTACAGGAACAGGGTTATGTATGTCCTGCTTGTCATTTGGTCTTGCTGCCCAAGAGCCACCACTGGAAAGAACAAGTCTCTCATCAGTCAAACTCAGTGTACAGCTAACTCCTCAGTGTGCTAGCTTGTCAGGTCACTCAGCTAAAACACTGAGTGGCATTGCCTCTTGTGGAACACTGAAGAGCTGGCCCAGCCTGGGCATCACAGCATCCCAGAGAGCCAAGGATGTCTGTGGTGTTGAAAGCTTCTTCAGTTTTCCTGTATCTCAGGGATCTTTATTGGTCAACAGTACTAGTTAAACTTAAGTACTGAAGAGGTAACATTTCCACCCTTTGACATTGGTTTGTCTCCATCTTCTAAACCTATTCAATCCCCCTAACACCCTGTCTTATTATCCCTGAGTGGGATCAGAATTTCTTTCTATCAGAGTTTACTTTGGATTTAGGGAGGCTCTTCTTGCTGTCTTTCTGTTCTTCTGTTAAACATTTAATTCTTACACCATTTTGCATGGTAATGCATTTTCCCTGGAGCCATCAACATATCTTCCAGGAGTTTTTATTATAACATCACTGGTCTCCCCCACAAGATCGCCATTATTTTTTGACAAAAAAGTTAGACATAGAGTATCATATGTTGTTTTCCAAACTAGATCAATTTCCTCAGCCACAGGTGCAGAGAGCTCCGTGTTCAGGCTTGACTGCCACACTCCCTCACCTCTGGACCCATGAAGAGACTTTTCCACCACTGAACAGGAGCTGCAGATGGGGATGAAACCCCACTTCTTTTTTTTGTGTGTGTGTAAATTCTTTTATTGGTACATTTTAGGTATGCAATACACTTACATTTTTCCTTGGGTGCTTGTACCTATACATGATGCATCTTAGTTCTTATTTTTTCCCCATTTTCTGTGTTCCCTTCCCTACTTACAAAGACTTTGTTTCCATTTTTTACTGTTCTCATAATTTTTCCTTTCCCTTCTTTCCTTTCCCCTTCCCGTCCCACTTCTCCTACCCCTTTTCACCTTTTCTTCCTATTTCAAATCATCAATTACTCATTTTAATCCTTATTTACACTTTCAGTGTCTCACATTGGAGAAACTATTCAATAATTTCACATGTGTGTTCTATTTATTTCACTTAAGAGTATGGCCTCAATATGCATCCATTTAGCTATAATTGTCTCTAGTTTCTCATTCTATATGGCTGAGTAGTACTTCATTTTATATATAAAAGAAAAGCACATCTTCCTTATCCACTCTCCAGTTGATGGACACTTGGGCTGTTTCCAAGCTTTAACTATTACAAACTGTGCCGCTATAAACATGGGTGTGCATATATCACTGTGGTATGATTTTTTTAATTCTTTGGGGAAGATATCCAGCAGGGGAATAGCTGGATTAAATGGGACCTCTAGTCCTAGTTCTTTGAGGTATCTCCATACTGATTTCCACAGTGGTTGCACTAGTCTGCTATCCCACCAACAAAGGAAAAGGATCCTTTCTACCCACACCACTGTCAGCATTTGTTATTAGTTGATTTCTTCCTGGAGTGAGGTGGAACCTCAGCAATGTTTTCATCTGCATCTCTGGAATGACCAGTGATGTTGAACATTTTTTCATATGTTTATTTGCTGCTTTTAATTCTTTGTCTGAGAAATGTTTGTTCAGTTCAGATTCCCATTTTTCAATTGAGTCTTTGAATTTGGGGGTCTGTTTTTATTCAGTTCTTTATATATTCTAGATAGTAGTCCTTTGACTGAGGTAGAGCTGTTAATTTTTTTTTTCCCACATTGTAGGTTGTCTCTTAGTTCTGTTGGTGGTTTCTCTTGCCATGCAGAAGCTTTTTAATAAGATGAGATCCCAGTTGTTGATTCTTTATGCTAATACCCATGCTACTGAGGTTTGGTTCATAAAGGCTTTTCCTATGCCAATATCTTCAAGATTTCTACCTAACTTATCTTGCAGCAAGTTTACTGTTTCTGTTTTAATATTTAGATCTTTAATCCACTTTGATCTTATTTTAGTGCATGGTGATAGCTATGGGTCTAATTTTAATCTTTGGCTGGTTGAAATCCAGTTTTTCCAACACCATTTATTAAATAGGCTGTCTTTCCTCCAATGAGGGTGGTTGGCTCCTTTGTCAAAGATGAGGAAAAAGCCCACTTTTTAAAAACTTTTAATAATGTGTGTTTGTGATATATCATAATCATATTTATCATGGGGTATTTGTGGACACACATAGTGCATCTTGATCCTTTTTACTTTCTTTTCTCCTTCTCTCCTTCCTGCCCTCTCCCACCATATCCAGTTCAGGTCACTACTTGGAATTTTATATTTTGATTATCAAGGGCTTTTAATGATAGAAATAGAGTCTCATAGCTAGTCATAGGGCAATTCACCGGGAAATTATATTTTGTAGTCTCTCTTTCGTCTTGGTGAACTCTTTTAATTCTTTTTTATATGAGCAGTTGTGTCTAGAAATTCTGCATACCTTTGCCTGTTTGTACTTCTAAAAAGAAATAGGTAAGAGGTCCTATTTCATTATCCTGTCTCCCATCCCATTTTCAGTGGAAGGTATGATGAGGCTGGCCTAGTAAGTGTGTAGCTGGCAAAGGAAGACTTACAGTGAAGATAGCACAGCCATCTGGCTGTCCTAGAACTCTTATATCTCAATGTTGGATAGTAGAAAAATGAACTTTCTAGTCTTAACACATGCTGTGCCTGCATATTTTAAAGAACATCTCATTTGGTATGATAATTATAATGTTCTGATGTTGGCAATGCTCATGGTTTGTAATGGTTACTTTAAAGGATGTGTGTCTGCTAATTTATGGAAGCAGCATGGCCACAGAGGTTTTCTGGTGGTACCCCTAATTCCTTGGGAGGCAGGCACAATGGTTTAGCTCAATTAGAAGTGTACTTGAGAAAGGAGTTCACCTCAGGGTGGAAAATATTCAGTATTAAAGAGCATTATTAGCTCTGATGATAGAACATATTTGAGCTGTTTGTTTGCCCCTCCTTCAAATAAATTACCTAGCCTTGAAATAAAACTTTCTTCTTCCTCTCTCATCTCTTATGCAGCCAATAAAGATAAATATTATATTTAACCTTGATTCAAAGAGCTAAGCTTGAGCTCCTTCCATCTAATGCAAATTAAATAGTATAAGTATCTGTATCTTTAGCTCTGGGAAATTACACAAAAATTTTTAAAAGTAATTTTATTATATTAAGTTTCAAACCACTGATTCAGATAGACCTTGTGTTTTCCTAGCTTTAATTATGACAAGATCAAAATGAAAAGTACTTTTTGTATAATGAGTTCATAGATTAAATACTACAATTTTATCACTGTTAGCATTGTGTTTCTCACTAATTATTAAATGATTACTATGTGTAAGTGTATACTTAAACATTGTGTCTGTAATAAGTCCTGGAGTGTTATCTTCCTAGGATTCAACTTTATGTAATTAATGAGCAAGATACTGAATAGACATCATTGAAATGTGATTCTATATCAAAGGCGTGCCTTGGTTGTTTTGCTTACTGTTCCCACATGAATGTCTATTTTGAATAAACAGGAAATGAATAAAATGTGATTATAGTGTGAAGGATAGTATAGTAAAAAAGACTATACTTTTGTCTTAACTTGAAGTCATATCTTACTGTCTTAATTATATACTAATTTCTGACCATCAGAGAAATTCAGTTATAGAATTATTTTTTAGCAGGATGTGCCATCAACGTTTTTCTTTTACTTTTTGTTGATATATATATATATATAATATTATGTATGTCTCTGTATTTATATTCTGACATGTGATGTTTGCGTACATGTAAACATTGTCATTCTCAATTCAGAATAAATTTATCCATTGAACATAGTTTTTCTTTATGATGAAAACCTTCAAAATATTTCATTTATTTTATATTTTTAAAATAACTATACACTTACACGTTCTCTATATTCATTTCAAGTAGCAGCAAAGCACAGCTACTAACTCTAACTGGAGCTTTATATCCATTCATCACCCTCACAGCCTCACCTCCAGCGTTCTTCTCTCCCTTATGTGATATCAAGTTATGGTAGCTTTAGAATCTCGAACACATTTCAAGGGAAGTATATAATTATGAAAGTTTATTTAAATATTTTAAGCAAACTTTGAGAGGTACCTTAATGCTTTGTCTGGAATTTTGTAGATTATGAAATGGATTCATATACATGTTTCCTTTCACTTTCAGAAAATCTTTAGTGTGCCCTGTGGTGCATGCACTGTTATTTCTCCATTTGAGTGTGTGTGTGTGTGTGTGTGTGTGTGTGTGTGTGTGTGTGTGGTATTTGTATAATAGTGGAGACTGAATCCTGGGTTTTTATGCAGCCCTGTATTTTTTTTTTTTATTTCAGATAGGCTTTCTGTATTTTGCTGGGTTTTACTTGAGACCTTCCTCTTCAGCCTCCCAGAGTGCTGGGACCACAGATATCCCCCATTGCACCCAGGACCTTCGTCTGTGTACTTTCTAAACTTCCATTTTGATCATGGTCCAGACTCAGCATGAGTCTCAGCTTAGGATTATTGTGAGTCTCTTCTGAGTGTTGATTTAGTCTCCTTTGCTTTTGAAATAACATGGATGTGATCCAGTACATAACAGTAACAATGAGATGAACTGCTACTTCTGCAATAGTGATTAAATCACAGTAGTTGGTAAATACCCCAATTCCAACCACATATCCTGAGCACAAACAGAGACACACCAGAAGTTCTACTCAATCCCTGTCTGGTGGTGAGATCTGCATATTGGTAAGGGCCTGGTGTCCACCTTGGGGAAGTCTAGTAATGCAACCATTTTCACTCATTTATAATTTATATGTTGTTAGGGAATCCAATTTTGTGAAATACTGAATTGCATACAAAAGGTATGAAATACCAACAGAAATGTATAGTATAACTATAATGATAAGGAAAGAATGTATTAAGATAAATAATCACAGTCTCATACAGTCAAACATGTAAAAACACATATACATACATTAAGGATTGAATAGAGCAAATAATGTGAAGAAAAAACAACAATCATTGAAGACCTGTTTGATGCAGGGCAATCATGGAGATGAATGTTGGTCTTGCTTCTTCCATACCATGAATGCACAATTCAAATCTTCACATTCTAATTAGTTACTTCCCTAAGCATAGATGTTAGCTGTACCTTTTAAATCCTGAGCTTTACCCAAAAGGAAGCAAGTCCATTCCTCTCCACGAAAAATCATGATAAAGCTTACAACAGATATTTTCATAGATCTTACATTAAAATGCCAGTTGAATTAGAGAGTTCAATAATATTCCATATTTTATTGTTAGTATATTGTGATTCCTTAATAATAAAGAAACATATACAGAAAGCAAAAGCTGAATAAAAGTATGAAAAGACTACAGGAAGAAGTAAAATAAAATATAACTGTGCTAAGCTCTAAGAGCTATTCTGTAATCCATGAAAATATTTACTTGAACAATAGAATTAATTTTGAATGAAAATGGTAGAAAGGGACTTTGAAAAGTGAGAACATCATGGTAAATCAATGAATTTAATCATTACTATACTTCAGAGTTTGTTGCCATTCAGAACTTGAGCTTTAGGGAATTCAAATAAGAGTATCATGTAAAATAATGTACTCTTCAACAAATATTTTTTCTATTTGAAGGTAAAAATAATAAAGATCTTGGATATGTATTTATTAATAACAAAAAATAAAGAACCATAGGGAAAGGGGAAAAGAATTTTGGGTGCCATCTTTGTATTAAAAATGACTAAGTAAAGTTAAAGGTGATTAAATTACTTGAACTTCTGCTTATTTCCACAGATGACACATGAAGAGATAAATGCAAGAGGCAATGTTTCCATGGTGAGGTACTTTGTCTTGCTGGGGTTTTCTGACCTTCCAAACCTCTGGGGGTTTCTGTCTGGGGTGTTACCCATCATTTACTTGATTATCCTAATTGGAAATGGCCTCATAATTGTTATAACAAACCTGGATCCTGCACTTCAGAGACCCATGTACTTTTCCCTGGCAAATTTGTCTTCTTTGGAAATCTGCTATGTTTCAGTCACTCTTCCTAGGATTCTCTTCAACCTTTGGACACAGAAGAGAAACATTTCTGTTCTGGACTGTTCCATGCAACTGTGTTTCTTTCTTATGCTCAGAACCACTGAGTGCTTCCTGCTGGCCATGATGCCCTACAACCATTATGTGGCTGTCATTCTCTGCACTAGCCTCTGCTCATGAACCCAAATAAGTGTGCTCAGCTGGCAGCCAGCTCCTGGTTGGGTGGAATCCCAGTCCAGATAGGGAAAATGTGCCAGATATTCTCTCTGCATTTCTGTAAGTCCAGCCAAATCCTCTACTTCTTCTGTGACATACTGCCCATTCTCAAGCTGGCCTGCAGGAACACTCCTGCTCACAAGATGTCTGTCTATGTGGTAGTTATGTTGTTTGTTGCTGTGTCTTTCATGCTGATCCTTGCCTCTTATAGCAAAATCATTTCCACCATTCTGGGGTTGCCAACAGCCCAAGGATGGACGAAAGCCTTCTCCATATGCTCGTCCCACCTGCTGGTTGTGGTGCAGTTTTTTGGATCTGTTAGCATTACTTACTTCAGACAGAAGTCCAACCATTCTGCCAGAACTGACAAACTGCTGTCTCTCTTCTACACTATCCTGACTCCCATGTTCAACATCATGACATACAGCCTCAGGAACATGGACATCATTGTGGCACTGAAAAAATTATTTCTTCAAACACAGAGCCATAGTTCTCCTTGAAGTTTTGGTCATATAGTTGTCAGAGAAACTGTTCAACGCTCTACAGTCTCCCTGTGAGAAGTTAATGTGTTTTTATTATATTTATATATTGGGTTCCAATGTATTTGCCTTGATGTAGAGTAGACCCATTCACCTATCTTCAGTAAGCCATGCCTAAACATAGTAAATTAAATTTTAATGTGCATAACCTTCACCTATAAATATGTACCTTCAAAATACTTTCTTGTGAGTTTAATTTAATGGATATTATTTTACTAAATGCCCATTCAGTGGTTGTATTTTCTGACATTTTATTTTAATTTATGCAGCATATAATAGTAGTTACCAATAGTAGTTAAATACTCAATGCTTTTGATGAGTACACACCCAAATGAACCCTTAATAAATCTAGAGATTTTTCAGAATCATCATTAGAATTTATTTATTTAACTAACTTTGTAATACTATGTAATTCTTTCCTATTGACACCAGAAGAAAAGATCACATCGCTTAGCCCTCTGCCTAATAATTTCCTGGGTGGATCCATGATATAAGGCAACACTCCTGCTTGATTAGCATGGTTTTAGTTTGTACATATAATCTCCTCCTTTCTATTATGGCTCCAATTAATCTCTTTTCAATTATCTAATGTCTCTTAACCATAACACAAATATTCAGACATTTTTATACCTGTGCATAGTAGGAAATATGAAATTTTTGGAAATAATTTCCAGGATTACATGAAGTTCTCATAGATTCATTGCATTAGTTTACCTACAATTATTTATTTTATCACCAGCTAAAGTATATACAATTTTGGAAAATGAGCATGACTAAATAGAATCCTAAATGTCCCACCTTCAAATACAAGGGTTTTAAAAGCATGAGCCACTTTAAGACATTTTTTGTTGTTGGATTTCTTATGACTGTTATTCCAATCTGTGGCTTTAACTCTGACTGTAAACACATATACAAGGCAGGTGATAAGGGCAATTTAACTTTCCTTCTGAACTTAGTTGATTTTCTCCTTTCTTTTTCCATTTCTATTTTCTACTATCTAATGTGATATTACATTTTATTCACATATTTTCTTCATGAAAATCTTATCACATAGTGTTTTTTGTTCATGAAGAATTTTGCATTGGGGCCAGGGATTTAGCTCAGTGGTTTTGCTGCCTGCTGTGCAAGCACAAGGATCAAAGTTTGATCCCCAGTACCAAAAAAAAAAAAGAAAAAGAATTTGGCCTCTACTAGCTGGGAAAGACTATGCTAGTGATCACTGTGATGATAAAGACAGCCACTGTGGTAGAAATGCTTTGTGGTCATTTTTTGAAACTTATGAAGTGAAATTTATAAATTTATGATTTATAGAATTCACAGTATTGTGTGTACAGGGATGTTCAATGAATTCAAATAACAGAATTTTAATCTTTTTCAAGAAAGTGTTGAGTGGTTAAATATCATTTAACATTTTTCCCCTGAACATTTATAATTGTAAGATAGTGCTAATGTATTTTTCTTACTGATGTATAGGATCATTTTTGGGTAAAGATCCATAACTATAATAGATAAATTTGGAAAAGCATTATACTTCAATTCATTGATATAAACATAGAGTGATATTCTGAAGAAAGTGATAATCGTTAATATCAATTAAGTTGGAAAGTAAAACAACTCTTGTATGTTCTCATTTTTTACATTTCAATAATGCTATAAATTTATCCCTCTTACAAGATATCCATGCTTTAAGATATGTTTGAAATAAAGAGATAAAATATGTAATAATTATCATTAAATATGAGTACAGTAGAGTTTGAGTGATGAGAAATTTATCAAGCAATGCCAAGTGATCTGATGTCATACGCCTCCTCAGGGAATAATAATTTATGTCATCTAGGGATATAATCTAATGTCAATGTAAACTACTACAACCACTACTTGAATCACCATAGAAGTTCTTCAAAAACTAAAAGTAGAAATTCCACTTGACTGAGCTATTCCCCTTCTACATATCTTTCTATCATATTACAGGGATACTTGCATACCCATTTTTTTCATTTTTGTTTTTCTCCATTAAGTTTATTAGTACATTTTAGGAATACAATAAAATTACAACCATCATTTAGAACTTGAACCTTGCCATTCCCGTGGGTCCAGGTGGTTGAGTATCAGAGTATTCCATCTCATTTCCCTTTGGGGTTGCTGTAGGTGATCTGGAAGTCTGGTTTTGAGAATTATTTATGTGTTTTCTCATCTCAACTGGGGTGGAGGCTGTTGGTGCCTGCACAGATTACCTCCTTTGAGCTGGGAGAGGTGGGACAGGGGCCTGGAGCAGCGGTAGGTATGGTGGCCCAAAAACCCTTTCCTGTGGGCTGGGAGTAGCGGGAGGGATGGTGGCCGGGAAGCCCCTTTCTCTGGTCCAGGAGCAGTGGGATGGCGGCTCAGCAGCCCCTACCTCTGGGCCGGGAGCGGTGGGAGGGATGGTGGCCTGGAAGCCCCTTCCTCTGGGCCAGGAGTGGTGGGACAGAAGTTGGCCCAAAAGCCCTATCCTCTGGGCTGGGAGCAGCGGGAGGGATGGTGGCCAGGAAGCCCCTTCCTCTGGACCAGGAGCAGTGGGACGGTGGCTCAGAAGCCCCTACCTCTGGGCCGGGAGCAGCGGGACTCAGTACTGTAGTCTGGTGGTCTGGTGTCCTCTGCATCTTTTTTTTTTTTTTTTTACAATGTGCCCATATTTCAACACTTCCATTTAATTCACACCTTGCACACTGCCCATCAAGCAAGTCTGAATATCCAGACTTTTTTTTTTGTATTAAATTCTTTTATTGGTACATTGTAGGTATACAACATAATTACATTTCTCATTGGGAATTGTACCTTTACATAATTCATCTTGGTTCTTATTGTTTCCCCATTCCTAGCCCTCACTTCATGCCCTCCACCCTTCCCTATTTACAAAGACTTTATTTCCATTTTTTCCATTTCTCATCATTTTTCCTTTCCCTTCTTTCCTTTCCCCTGCCCTTCCCACTGCCCCTACCTCTTTGGACCTTTTCTTCCTATTTTACATTATCGATTATTCATTCTAATCATTGGTACATTTTAGGTATACAATATAATGATCCTCTGTGTCTTTGTAGTGTGGAACCAGGTGGCTTGTACAGAGAAGCGGGGGTGGGGGTCCAGTGAATTGTTGCCAGGGTGCAGGGTCTAGAACTTGAACCTTTACATGATGTATCTTGGTTCTTATTTTTTCCCCATTTCCCTGCCCTCCCTTCACCCCCTCCACCTTTCCCTGTTTACAAAGACTTTGTTTCCATTTTTTCCTTTTCTCATATTTTTTCTTTCCCCCTCTTTCCTTTCCTCTATCCCACCCATTTCCCTTACTCTTTTAGACCTTTTCTTCCTGTTTCACATTGTAAATACCAAATAGTTTCTGTGTTGTGAAAAACTAAAAGTGTAATTAAGGATCAAAATACATACCCATGTTTATGGCAACATAATTTATAATAGCTGGATCTTGGAAATAGCCTATATGTCCATCAACAGAACAATGGATAAAGAAAATGTGGTGTTTATGAGCAGTGGAGTACTACTCTGCATAAGAAAGATAAAATTGAGGCATTTGTAGGCAAATGGATGCGACGAGAATATAAGTGAAAACAGTTGGGTACACAAGCTTAAATATTACATGGTTTCCCTTACATGAATTATTAATATATATATCATAATTGAAAATAGATACATAAGAAGTAGAGAGAATTTTAAATAATTCCCCAAATTACCTATTTTGTTGTTTGTAACGTATTTAAAAATATATGTTAAATTGTTTTACTTATAATACTGGGTATTTTGTTCATTGAAAAGGAAGTTTTGTCTTTTTATTTGTTTGTTTCTTCAATTTTGTCTGTTTTTGTCCATGTCTGTGTCTGCATCTATGTCTATGATTTGTACTCTGAGTTACATTTTGGCCATTCTTTTAAGGTCATGATACTCAGAATATTAACTATTGTTATTCTCTAGTTACTTTGCTATGAGATTTCAGTTGTTTTCATCAGAGAAGCAAGATGAGTGCTTTTCGTATTTTCTTTATTGGTACCCATGTGTACCACATTTCAGTGGACAGAAGGACACCATGTGTGTGAGTCTCCTCCCCACTCAGGTGCTGGGATTTGCAGCCTGAGTCATCAGACCTGGCAGCTGTCACTCCCTGTCACCTCTGAATACCGTGCACTATGTGGCCTAGGGGCACTGCAGATCTCACGTGATTTTTAATCTTTGCCATAGGGAGATTATGCAGGTTGGCCCAGCCTACTCTTATGAGCCCTAAAAAGAGAAGGAAAAAGACTTAAATGCTGGCCCTAGGGAGGTAAACAAGCAAGAAAACAGAAGGAGGAAATGTGCAGCGGAGCAATACCAAGTTCCACAGTCCTGTGACTGTGGAGCCTGAGGTTCTCAAGTCTGAGCATAGCCCAGGCCCCATATTAAGGCCCTGTTCATAAGAGGAGAAAAAGAAGTGTGAACATGACACACAGCACACTAATGGCTGCCCAGGTTAATTTAATTTGTGGACCTGACCAGAGGCATCCAGATGCTTGCATAGTCATCATTGTTCAGGTTCTTATGAAGGTATTTTCCAATCAAATGAAGGTTTCCATGACTACACTGAGTACAATGTATTCCCTAGCTCCTGAAGCAGAGCACTATCCAGTTAGCTGTGGCAGGCACAGAGCAGTCTGCTCCTCACCTGAACAGGAGAGAACTCTCCACCTGGCTGCATGCAAAACACAACCCTGGCTTGGATTCCATCTGGGTGTGAACTGAGGCAGGGCATTCTGCTGGGCCTCAGGCCAGGGGAGCTGTAAATAGATCTATACAAACAGCAGTTTAACACCTTTGTGACCTTATTGGAACTAAACAATTTGCCCCCTTGTATCTCAGACTACCAATGCACCCACAAGATGTCAGACTTATTAGACTTGAGAATCAGGTGGATAATTGATTATTATAACACTGTATATGAAATAAAAATTAGTACATAAAATTTTCATTATATAATCTATATATCTACACACACATATATATTAGAAATTTGAAAGCATATATTCATATTAGCTCTAATAGTATTTCTATTATTACTGCTGTTGTGTTTTTGAAAAAATAATTGCAATGGTATTAACATTGTTCATTATTCTGTAGGTGCCCTTTGGAAATGGTATATTTAAAATCTTTGAATTATTAACAGTGTCATGACATATGTGTCAAATGTTTATGTTGTATAAATAAAATTATTCATGTGAGCCACTATAAAACAGTTCCCTCCTTTGTCAGTAACTTCTGTCATTGCTGGAAGGGCTTTATGATTCTGTGACTCAGCTTTGTGAATCTGTGTGCAAAACCACACATAGAGGGGAAAGCATATGTGTCCTTTAGTAATGCATCTCAAGTTTCACTCAAAATGTAGAATACTTGCTAAATGGCCTTGTCATGTTACTCTGAGCCTAAATAAAAAATGAGTCCAAAGCAAAATGTGGAGCTGATATTAATCTGTCTTATGCGAAGCTAATATATGAAAATATTTTGGAGTGAGGATCTTGGTTTACAATCCGGTTCCTCCACCTGTTGGATTCACACTCTATGCAACAGTTCTCTCTAGTTTAAATAACAATGGCCTTGGGAGGTTTATCATCTTTGTGAAAAATATCTGTGTTATACATAAAGTTTTTGAATATTTTATATAACAAACATTATTTATTATATATAATAACCATTATAACCTTAGAATGAGAGAAATTGTTGGGAGAATTAAAACTGATTTGTGAAGCTAATTGTTGGAGCTTTCTCTCAGTTTCTCCAAAGAGAAAACAAAGAGGTGGATGGATAGATGGATGGATGGATGGATAGATTTTCTGACAGATTAATAGATACATCAACACACATAGGTAGACAATTTTCTAAATTTAATCACAGAAACAGTGTGAACTGTCTGTTGTCATGGTTATAGCATACAAGGTCAAGATAATAAATATTAAATTTCACAAATTCACACATCCAACTCAGGGCAATATAAGATGGAAACCAAAGTGTTGCTAAAGCTATAGCAATGCTTTATGTTTCTAAATAAATTGTTCATTTCAAAAACATGCATAAGAGTGAGAAATTCTTGGGCGGGGACCTAGATCAGTGGCACCAAGCCTTCCTGGCAAGTGCAAAGTCCTGAGTTAGATCCCTCAGTAAGGAGAGAAAGAATCACCATGCCTCACAGTGGTACTACATCCTGCTGACATTCTTCTACATGATAAGGTCAGGGAATACCTTAAAGAAGTAAGTGCTCAGCCTTCTGGTCACCCAGAGGCTTTCTTGTGCTGGTATCATAGAAGGATTTTACTGATGAACTGAGATAAACAAAGCCCTTTGAATTGGGGATATCATGGTATTTATTACAAAAATGAGGGATTGAGCCAGAAACTTTTAAAAATTCTTTTGCGGTCCCTGAGGTAATACAAATATCATAACTAGATGCTTTGCTTGTTTATTACTTTTATATATTTCCATGTCCATCCTCCAAAGTCAAGACCAAATTGTTTTTTGAGGTAAATGTAAAATTCCTTCAATTTCCAAAAATAGTTTAATTTTCTAAAAGCAGTGATTGAAATAATACAGAAAGAACACCATAAGTTTTTCTAAAATACAAATATTTGGCAGCTAATTATTTTTATGTGATCATAATACATAAACCATGAAGTGATATACTAATTTGATTTGATTAGAAGTTAACTCATAATGAAGATTTTTACCAACATCATACAGTCAGGTAATTTAGATTGAGTGCTTGTTTCAGATCAGGAATTGAGACAAAATCCAAAGATATAGAAAAATTGGCTTATTAGCTTAGTAAGCTTGTTTGAGCATCTTAAGAAATACCCCACATTTCATTCTGTGAAGATAGACTCACACCTAATACTTACTGACCCTTGTGGTGCTATGAACGTTAGCACCCTAGACAGAGTAGACCATAGTTATTCCTCATTTTCCCCAAAATGCTTATCAATTTCTTATCAGAAGACAAATAATGTGCCTATTGTGGGTGTGCCCTCCAGATTCTAAGCAGCTTTTCTCCCCATTTGCAGGTACAGAATGCTTGGTCTTCATTGTCATGGCTTGAGGTCTTTGTGTCACCATCTGTAGCCCTTTCCAGAATGTAGCTGTGGTCTGAAGGCATTTGCACGTGGCTTAATGTTTAGTTTTACCATGGATGTAACCCAAGTTTCTCTTCTCCCTGACAAACTGTGACTGCTCTGTTCATCATTCCTGTGACCAGTTCCCAGTATTTCCCCAGCACTGCTAAATTTTTCTCACCTTTCTATGCCATTATCATTTCAGTGCTGAATCCACTGGTTTGCCATTTGAGAAACAAAGGCATTGTATTACTCAGGTTTTCTGTCACTGGTACAAAACACTTGACATCCTCAATGTGAAGGAGGAGAGGTTAAATTTTGCTCCTGATTTCAGCCCATGGTCAGCTGGTACCACTCTTTGTGTCCAAACCTCTGTCAAGAATATGTTGCCTGTTTCAATGTAGCATAACTTCAATCTACAGTGGATGGTAGTTTCATGCATTTGCCAAGAGAGTTTATAAAATGATTGTTGATGAGATTTTTCAAAGCATCAATGCTTAATTGTAAAACATTTTGGTTTTGCCTCCCTAAACAGAGAGAAAACCATATGATAAATGTTGAAAGTGTTGAAAAACTGAGAGTTTGTCATCTTTTTAAAAGTGAAAATATAAATGAGGTGTAAAATCAATACTTTATAATTGTTTTTATATCTATGGAGTATTAGTAGAAACAAGTGTTCCTGAAAACCATATCTGGACACATTATTAATGCAATGTAAGTGTTACTTTTTAAATTTCCTGTTTAAAAATAAATGTTACCATGTATATTTAAGGTATGACACATGATGCTATGAAGTGCATACAGACAGTTAAATGCTTTCTATAGCAACACAAGATAACATATGAGTATCAGGGATGCACACTTTATCTCAACTTACTAGTCCTTCATATTTGCTTCTGAGACTGATTCACAACCTTCAGCACAAAAATATTTCTTGTTAGACTAATCTAGACCAATTGTTTGTATAAGGGACTAGGCAACAGAATTCTGATGGTTTTTGAATGACTGGAAGATTAAGAATTAGTTTATCAAATAAGTGTGTCTAAAAGGAGTCTTCCTTGTTTTCCACACTTGTCATTTAAAGAATGACAGCAATCTCCTGATGAATGTGAAGATATTAATTCTCCCAAGCCACTTGTTATTTTTTCACTTTCAGATCTCATAACTTGCTGTGTGGACTCATGAAAACTTTCTTTCCTGTGATCTCCTGTCTGAATGTCCTAACTGTAGCAGTACCCTCCCACTCTACACTTTTCTTCTCCTCAGCCTTATTTCATGGTTTTTAGTGCCACCTTCCTAGTAATTATTCTGTTATTGCTATTTATAAAAAGAATAGTGGAACTATGAAAAATTTATCTTCCGTAACACTGCAGAGGCTTTCTTTCTCTCCTAAGGAAAACTGCTCCATTGAACTTCCTCCATTCAAAATCTGCAACACTTACCTCTTCACTAAGAAGCTGCCAGCCTCACCCAGATTCTTTGTCTTACACATACCACATTTTTTTACCTAAGTATATGAAGGTCCTTGATTTATAAATCCTGCTATTATTTGGATATTTAAATGGACATATTCTAATGCTTGAGCACAATGTTTTATATAAAGTAATAAGATGAGATTGGGCATGTTCAGGGTGGTATGGCCATAGACTATATAAAGTAATTAATATATAAGTGCACTGAATCATTTCCATTATTATTTTTGTTATCATTATTTCAGATCTTCTACACCAGCAATCATGTTGTTAGCTGAAGGAAATTCAAAGTCACTTTCATCCTCCTGGGCTTCTCTGAGTATCCGCACCTACAGGTGCCCCTGTTCCTGGTGTTCCTGGCTGACTACACAGACCGTCACTGTGCTGGGGAACCTGGGCATGATCCTGACCATCAGGTTCAATCCCAGACTCCACAGCCCCATGTATCTTTTTCTCAGTCACCTGTCCTTCATTGATTTCTGTTATCCCACTACTGTCACACCCAAACTGCTGGAGAACTTGGATGTGAAAGACAGAACTATGTCCTACATCCTGCGT
Organism: Heterocephalus glaber; assembly: GCF_000247695.1. The sequence continues at coordinate 1,786,453 of NW_004624921.1, forward strand.
TCTTCTCAGCTTGCACATGTGCATGGCAGAAACATTCATGTTGGCAGTGATGGCCTATGACCAATTTGTGGCAGTTGTAACCCTCTTCACTGCACAGTCATCACCTCCCCAAAGCTGTGTGCCTTGCTGGTCGCTTTGCCCTACATGTGGGAAATAGTCTCTTCCTTGGCACTCCCTGGCTTTCTCTTGGCACTGTCCTTCTGTGGGTCCAACGTTATCAATCATTTTGTCTGTGAGCACTTGGTCATCATCTCTGTCTCCTGCTCAGACCCCTCTGTCAGCCACATGCTTTGTTTGGCCACTGCTGTATTCAGTGAGGTGAGCAGCCTGATCGTCATCCTCACTACTTATACTTTCCTTGTCATCCCTGTCATAAAAAAAGCTTTCTTTACCTGGGCCTCCTTACTGAGGACCACCAGCATGTTCCAGGGCACCATCTTCTTCCTCTACTGTGTGCCCAGCTCCAAGACCTCATGGCTCACAGTCAAAGTGGGCTCTGTGTCTACACAGGGGCATCCCCATGCTGAACCCCTGATCTACAGCCTGAGGAATAAATCCATGAAGGACAGAGCCCAGAAGGTGAGGAGTCACCTCACACAGTGGTGCTGAACTTGCCTGTGTCCAAGGGGATTTGGTCAACTCCATCAAAGGTATTTCCATGCTAGCTGTAGAGATCATGTTTGAAATTATATAGTTGACTCACTAATCCTGATTATAAATTTACTGTAATAAAACAATCTAGGAAACACATAAACCCCATGGTTCTGGGGTGGGGTTTTTTGGTACCAGGGATTGAACTCAGGTCCTTGCACTTGCACAGCAGGTGGTGAAACCACTGAGCTAAATCCCTGGCCCAACCCCATAGTTCTGGATAATAACTAATTAATAGACTGGGTAGTAAATTTTCTAGGCCATGCATGTGATTTTTTTCATCTTATGGTAAAATATGTAAGTTTTATGTTTTAACTCTCCCCTGGAAAATTGTGTGTTTGTGAGTGCATGTGTGTGTGTGTGTGTGTGTGTGTGTGTGTGTGTGTGTATGTGTGTCCCTTCCGGGTGGTAATATATACACTTCTTCTTCCAGGAACACACTAATTATAAATTGAACATTATCAATACTAACTTTTCAAAACAAATAATGACCTTCCAGAAGAAATTAATTTGTTACATACTTGTGAGGCATTGCCTTGTATATGGATAAAGGATGGGTTCTTTTGATCTTCAGCTTATAAATAAAATAGGAAAAAAGCTTGTAAATGACAACATAGAAAAGGGTTAGGAAAAATTCTCAGTAGACTTATTTATTTATTTTGAATTCAGGACAACATCTAACCTAATCACTAAAATTTCTATCAAATCAAAGGTAATATAAATCTATAAATTTCAAATTAATAAATTATTCCATCCATTAAAAATCACACTATTACTATGAAAGGACATATTTTAGGTAAGGGGTTTAGTGAAGGGCTACGATATTTTATGAGATTTTCAAGGAGAAGATTGCATGAAGCATGGGCATTTTGATTAGAAAGATATGTAGAATCTCAAAAATACATTTATTTACCTTGCCTTCATTGCTCAGGCACTTTTGAGTATATCAACTCCTATACTGTCTCGCTCACATTGTCATACCTCTTGTCACATATGTGTGAGTTTGGTGTAGGCAGCAGCACTGCATGGGACAGAGCCAGTGATCAGATGCCTCAGAGCTTCAGGACCTGGTATATTGGACACAGAAAGGGTGGTGCTGGCGGGGAGACCAGGAGGGAGGACTTTGACCACCACTTCTAGGAGGTGCCTGGGACAGGGTGGAAAATGTCATCTAACAGATGATGATGATGATGAGCTTTCCTAATCATCAAATATTGTTTCAAAAAACTAGATGAAGTGAACAGGATATAAAAGGCAAGAGAGTATTTATGCAAAATGTGCAGAGTGAGTTGCAGCCCTTCTAGGCAGTGGTGAGAGAGAATGATATCAGTAAACAGATTAGATGCCCAGGTGGACAAAGCTTTCAGCCAGATGGATGGAGCACAGCTGCTGGGGCAGCAACTGTGCATTTATGACAAACTTTTAAAAGGATGTGAGCAGAATTTAATAATGATGAGCATGGATAATATGAGAGATTGAGACAGGAACACAAGACACTCTGCAAAAGATCAGTGAGGAGCAAGATCAACACATGAAGAGAAATTAAGGTTGTTACAACAGCTGTCCATGCCTCAGAAAGAACTCTCCTTAGCAAAAGTGGAGTCTAGTTAGGCTCAGGAGATGGCAGAGCTGGATCTGCTTCATGTGCAGGGCAGGAAGCTGGAAAAAACCCATTTTGTTATTTCAGAGACAGCAGAGAAAGGCCTACATGTCTGTATCCTCACCAGTAGTACCACATAACTTAAACATTGTATGAAATATAAAAGGAATTCTTTTGGATATTCTTCAAAGTCTAAAAGCAATTTTAAAAGTAGAGTTGCAAAAAAATAAATAGAATATAAGATAGGGCTTCACAATTTGCAAAATAATGTAGTGAGCTATTTGTAAATATATTTAGTTTTTCCATAAAGTATACCAATTTTAGGTAAAACAGATGACCAAGGACTTAAACTATGAATATGCACAATGCCAATATAGTATTCTTCTCTGACACCACTAGAACTGAAATGACAAGACAGCTGTAATTTCACAGTGTCTCCCGACACACCTAGTGTCTTGCTGAGCTGTTTCCTATTATTTGTTTTAACTCAAACTCTCTCTCTTTCTCTCTCTCCCTCTCTCTCTCTCTGTCTCTCACCTTTGGGCTATTACTTATAACAATATAAGAATGTCAGTGCATGCATTCAATGTGATAAAGTACTTGTTCATCTAGATTTTGATAAAGCATATCTTCATTTTTCATAATTGAAAGAGAAAATAAAGATTGACATAATGTTGTTTGCATTCTGATCTGTGTTTCTATTTCCCTACATGCGTACACATGTAATCTAATTGATGAGTCTGAAACCACCCACATGCTCAGCTATGAGCAGGAAGGTGTGGCTTTCCAGGAAGAACACAGATTGCAATATTTTGTAAACATATGAATTCATTGAAATTTCAAGGTTTTATCTACAAAGAAAGTGTGTAATTTTTAAGCCTGTATTGTAGTAAAATATAAATTTCCTTTAATCTCCCTCAGAATTCTCCCTCACTTTTAAACATGCTCATCATCTCTCCAGTTTCCTGAAGCAGTCCTGGAAGTCCCTTTCTGAGGATGTCTTTAGTTATGCTGCTATGGATCCTCAAGCTCTTGAATCAACTCAAAGTTTTTCCTTTCTTTTCCAGTTTGACCTTGGGGAAAGGTAGAAGCTGTTGCCAGATGCCAGATTCAGTGAACAGTTGAAGAATAAGGTGAAAGGGATACAGAAAGTTAAGTAGCACAGTTTCCCTTACATTCATTTAGGCACTCAAAAGTTCAGTAACTTTAAGACCAAAGTGAAAGATAATGCTATGACATGGGAGGTAGACTTTGTGGAAATGGGAAGTGGACCTGAGCATGGGAAGGAGAGGAGGGGAAGGGGAAGGAAAAGGAATCAATATGTGACACATATGTACTAGTTCCCTTCATGTATGTTATGTATGGCAAGCATATACTAATAAACTTATTAAGAATAAAACCTGGGTCCAGTCATCTCTCTCCTCTCCCACTGCTGCTAACAATCCTGCTCTTTGTCTTTGCCCTGCTCACCACCATTAGGGACCAGCAGAGAGAACCCCCAGAACTTCCTGAACTGCCCTATCCAGTACCAGGGTATTCAGCAGATGGATAAGAAAGCCGAGGACTCCTTTTGAGGGGCTGAGGAGGTGGATCTTGCCAAAGACAATTGGCCTGGGAAGCACTAAGGCCTGATGAGAGATTCTATTTCACATGTCCTGGCTTGCTCTGCTGCCAGCAATGACATAGTCAGTGAGAACCTGGTGGAGCAATTTAGCCAGAAGTTCAAATTACAGAAGCCTACTGTTTTTTTGGCTTCCAAATTGCCATGGAAAACCTCCATTCTGAAATGTACAGCCTCCTTATATTAAAGACTCCAAAGAAAGGGAGTTTCTCTTCAAGGACATCCAGACCATGTCCTGTGTAGAGAAGAAGGTGAACTGGGCCTTGCACTGGAATGGTCCTCAATTTTCTTGCCCAAGAAACCTGGCCTCATGCCCGGCCTCACCTTTTCCAGTGAACTTATTAACAGAGATGATGCTTGCACTGTGATTTCACCTGCCTGATATTCAAGCACCCGGTGCTCAAACCCTGGGAGTAGAGAGTGAAGGAGATCATTGTCAGCACCATCAGGATCCAGTAGGAGTTCTTGCTGAGGCCTTGAGTGTGCACTGTAGTGAAGCAGTACATTGAATTCGAGGCTGAGAGGCTTATGCTGCAACTGGGCTTCAGCAAGTTTTTCTGAGTGGAAAATACTTTCAACTTCATGGAGAATACTTCTCCGGAAGGCAAGACGAACTTCTTTGAGAAGAGAGTAGGTGAGAATTAGAGGATGGGAGTTATGTCCAGTCCCACGGAGAATTCTTTTATTTTGGATGCTGGCTTTTAAATGAGCTGGAAATGGGCTCTTATTTTGCTGAATATTTTTCCCTTTGTCATGAAAAAAAAATCAGCTCAAGTAAATTAACCAGCTACACCACGCATTGTCCACAGTTTTCATTGATGGCACCTGTAGCACTGTGTAGCTACCTCAGTTAGTCCTGTTTAATAGTGCTCTCAGTGTCAACTAGAGAAGGACACTGAAGCCCAGCCCCCTGGATTCTTTGGAAGATGGGGTCCTGCTTTGCTGGCAGCTGGTGGCTGTTATGCCTCTGTAGCCCTATACCCGGGGGACCCCTGCAGCTCACAGTACAATTAAACATGTTCCAGGACAGATGAGGCTGGTGGCCTTGCTGCTTGCATGCAGGCTAAAGTTTGCTGAACTTGTGGTAAATCAGACTGGCACTTTACACACAAATCAGAAACTTTACTGTTGAGGGGAAAGCCTGATAGAAGTGCAAAAGTGTTGCGTTTCTTACGAATTGTAGCTAAGGCAAAATTTACTAAATGACTGAAAGAAGGTTATTTGTGTTGACTGAACATGTAATTTGGAAGCTTTTTAATGAATTGAAAAACTCTTTACTTTTGAAGTCTGTTCTGGGAAAATCTACACAGAGTGTGCCCAGAGGAGATGGGCTGTGATTTTTGCTAAAGTAGGAGCTCCTAAAAGTATTGCTTATTCCGATTTTGTTTGTGAGTAGGTAATGTTGAGATCTAGTGTATCCATGTCTCTTCAATTAGAATTTTTTTATTACATCCATCCTTTTCAGATATTACACGTAATTTATACTTTGTAAACAGTCACCTGTTATAATCTTAATGAGAAAAATATCTTAAGGAGACATCTTTTTTTTATTAAATTCTTTTATTGGTACATTGTAAGTATACAACACAATTACATTTTTCATTGGGAATTGTACCTTTA
>NW_004624921.1:1794121-1817001 GCF_000247695.1 Heterocephalus glaber
GCAAATAATGACAATTTGACTTCTTCATTTCCTATCTTTATTCCTTTTATTTCTTTCTCTTGTCTAATCACCATGGCTAATGTTTCCAGAACTACATTGAACAAGGGTGGTGATAGTGGACATCCTTGTATTGTTCCTGATTTTAGTGCACCCATAAAATTTGTAATTTGTTTGAGAAACTCTCCAACATTTTTACTAATTTAGGATCAGAAAGGAGGAGGAAGGAGGTAGATGGGATGGGGTGGGGGGAAATGCCTTAATGAAAACATTTACACACAAGGAGAAAAGAGGGATGGAGGGGATACTCCAGGTGTGGGAGGTGGAAGAATAAAGAAAAGAAAAGGGCAATATAAATGAAAAAGGAGAGAAGTAGGGGAGAGTGGATCCAGTTACAGAATTAGCAGACACACATGTGCTAGAATGTTAGAAAGCCTGTGAAACAAGTCTGGCAGGAGAGAACCTAACAAAACAAGGTAAGACCCTCTAGGAGCACACACAATAGCATAATGCTTGCATAATCACACACACAGTGATTCCGCCATCTTGTGGGGGCATCTTTACTGGAGACCAGTATTTCCTGTAGAATTCCACTGTGGGACAAAGCCTAGTAGAAGGAGCAACATGGAAATCCCATTGTCTTTCCCTGTGTCTCCTTCTCAGCCTCTGCCAAGGTGGAAGAGGCCATTTCCTGCAGTCTGCAGCTGAGCTCTACCCTCCATAGTGAGCTACGTGCTCTGCAAGGTTTGCCCTTGGGGATCCTGTACCACAGCTGCCCTCAACCACTCTGCTCTGGGAGCCAGGGTAAGGAGAAAACGTGGGTTCTGCATAATCTGTGGGGAGGTCCTGACCATGGCCCCAGCTCCTCAATTCCCAGGCCTGGGTTCCAGGTGCTTGGATATCCAATGTTTATGTGCTGCCCTGGTTACTCTGACAGCCTCAAAGCATAGCAGAGGGGCTCTGGATTCAGGGTCTTCACTGAGAGAAGGAGCTTCAAACCCCTTGCCTTCCACACCCATCTCCAGCCCTGCTCCCAGCCTCAGATTCCCACCTCCCACAAATCCTTCTGTGCTTGTGCTCTGGCCTACAGCAGTATTCAGATCACCTTGTTTTCTATATCCTGGACTTTTGTGTTCTGTTGTTTCCCTTCACTGAGCTGGATGTGCTCACCACCAGCTGGGCTCAAGCTCTCTGTCTCACTCCACAGAGAATTTCCCACCCTGGCATCTACTCTCCAGCAAGCCAGGCACTAGACAAATTTCCTCTGTCCCTTGATTTCACTCTTTTGTGTCATGGCTGTCTTCCTTTGGGATCCAACCTAACTCTTAAGAATGTCTCATTCTCTGTCTGGAAAGAAGTGGTTGTTTCATTCTGATGACAAGAAAACATGTATGTGTCTGGTTTCCTACTCCATTTACCAAAATGGAGAAAGTTATTCCAGATACCTCTCAGCATGAGTGTTGTTGAGTTTTGTCAAATTCCTTCTCCTGCCTGCTCTACTTAGGCAGAAGGAGAGGGGGCTTCCAAGATGTTGCCAGATCCAAGGTTGTCTCACTGCATAGGAAAATACTGGGAACCATCATTACCTTCCTATGTGCTAGGCTCAACTTAGGTCTCTTTCTCCTCAGGCTCTTTCTCTGGTAACAAATTTTTCACTTGTAATATGGGGAGGTTTCTCTCTTATCAGCATTAGCATAGACAAATTCTCCTCCACAATAAGCAACCATCTATTCTGTGCCTGTGAAGTACTTCAGTTACTTGTCTTTTTAAATACCACATGTCCAAGTTTTACCTGATTGTTACCTCTCTCATGTATGACCCTATGCCTCCCCAATCTCCTCACAGATCTGGTGGACTGGACAAATATCTTTGAATACATGTCTTCTCTTGTATGAGAAAAACAACATGTAAATAATGTGAAGAATAAAGAAAAAAAGAAAGAAAAACTAGGCATAGTGTTGCATTTCTGTAATCGTAGAACAAGAGAAACCAAGGCAGGAGGATAACTGAGTTTTGAGGCCAACCTGGACAGCATAGCAAAGACATTTTGTCAAATGCTTTCCCCATCAAAAAACAAAAGAGGATGAAAACACAGAAACAGGTGTCACAGAGGTAGGTGACATAAAGGTAGGTGACATCAGTCTGTAATCTAAGCATTCAGGAATCTGGGGTAGGAGGGTCATCTCCAGTGGCTTCCATCAGGAGTCTTTGGTCTAAACTAAACTATGTAGTGAGACCCTGTCAGAGGGAGAGAGAGAGAGAAAGAGAGAGAGAGAGAGAGAATAAGACAGAGGAGAGAGGGAGAATGAGAGAGGGAGGACAGAGAGAGGGAGGCAGAGAGAGAGGGATAGAGAGGGAGAGAGAGGGGAGAGAGGGGAGAGTGAAAGGGAGAGAGAGGAGAAAGAGAATATGAAATAACAAAAAAGATCTTTATTGTTCTTTGATGATGGCACAGGGTATCAGGGAGAGGTAAAAAAAGAGAGGGCAGGGCTGAAGATTTACTCAGTGGCTCCAGACTTGCCTGCCAAGTGCAAGGTAATGAGTTCTGTCCCTGGTAGAGAAAAAAAAAGAAGCCATGAGGTCTAGGGTGATGAAAATGATCAATAGTTATATGCACCAATTAAAAATCTTCTGAAATGAATTGTCCAGGGTGTTTGCCTTGGACTGTCCATTTTCTAGTCTATTGTCATGCAAAATTTTATGGAATAAATTTGCATACTCACCATAGTTAAATTGTTTTTGTCTTAATGTTTTTACAACTAGCCAGAAATCCTAAGACAATGAGGAAAATTTCTTCCTTTCCAACAGTAATAATGTGGATATCTATGGAGATTATTAGCTACTGGACAGCTTTATTCATGCCTGTACTTTCTGTGGTTATATCTACATGAATTTTTGTACTATTTCATTGTATCCAAAATGAGAAAATCTTATACAAAAATTTTAAATATATGGCTCAATGCCACATAGCTCTATTCAATGATGTCCAAATTATGTTACATTGCCTAGCAACAGAGCTCTGGTTCTTAAATTTACTTTACATAAAGAAATGAAGGAATTGCCTGATATTTTCACTTTATTATTGAAGATCTTCATTAACTCCGTGACAGAAATAACACAGAGAACTAATGCATACAAAATACTTTGTAGAAATGATTTCCATTGGATTTGATAAGTCATTGCTGTCATTACAACATTAAACATTTTGCTTGAGTTAATAGCATATAGTCCCAAAAATATAAGAAAAAGGAAGGAAGAAGGGAGTGAAGGAAGGAAAGACAGAGGGAGGGAAGGAAGGAAGGAAGATGTCATGGAACAGGGACAACAGAGAGATAGAGAGGAAGGAAGGCTAGAGAAAACATGAAAGGATGAATAAAAGAAGGAATGAGCAAAGAAAGAATGTAGCAGCAGAAAAACAGAGTGGATAGGATCAGTTAGAAAAGGGCCGAATTGAGGTACTATTACTTTTTCATTTTCAGAAATTGATAGTGCACTGGTAAATGTGGTGTTATAGACAAAAAAAGATTTTCAAAGTCACAGAATGGATAAGACAGGTTCCATTTGCACATAAGTTGTAACAACCTACAATAAAACTTCCTTTAACCTTGTTTAAAAATCCAGCTAATCTACAAAATCATAATTTTCAGTGAGCCTTTTGCAAGTTTGAATTCACATTCATTCACATAATCTAAATTCCAAAGACAAGTTTCTTCCAAGAATTTGTGGAACCCATTGAATTGCTCACTTTGTGCAAAGTGTGAAGGCAAGTTGTAAGCACTGCAAGCTCAGAGGAATCTCAGCTGCATATTAAACCATAGTTAAAGCCAACCATAAGAAGATGGGGAAACTAGTGAAGCTGTAATTGAGAGAGCTTATATTAGCTCTCCAAGTCTTCTGTGTTCATCACTATCAAACATGTACAAGAATAATTAATATGATCAACTTGTTCAAATACAGCATTCCCAGTAGTATTTGTCTAAAGGCATTCAGAGTCATTTTAAAAAGTATTTTTTGTTGAGAGGAGAAACAACAGGCATGATTTTGTCAGAATTTACAATAGGAAGATAAAAGTTATAGAAAGTATTCAGTATCACGTTGGAAATACACATGCAAACACATGCACATAAGCACTCACACACAAAATCAGATACATGGAATCCCACAGCAGTGGAGTCACTACAGATTAAGAAATAATCATGAAGTTGAAGAAGAGACAATAGAACTTTTCTAAGCAGAATTAATGTTAAGAAAATGGAATGAATAAAAGCATAAAGTAATGATACAAAAAATATCATTGAAGCAAAGAGTTGGTTCTTCAAACAGAATATACAAAATTGACCAACACTTAGAATAAAAGGAAGAAAAATCCAAATCCATGCAATCAGGAATGAAAAGGTAAATTACAACAGACCCAGGAGCAATCAGAGGATCATCAATGCCTATTTCAAAAGTACCTATATGCCAATAAGATGGAAAACAGAAGAAATGGGCAAATTCCTAGATACATATAAATTAACAAAGGTGATAAGATGTGACCTAAAAATTCTAAACAACCCAATATTCAACAGAATTGAAAATGTAGTAAAAAGTGTACCAACTAAGAAAAGCCCAGGTCCTGATTTCTTCACTCCTGGGGCTGGGGATTTAGCTCAGTGGTTCCAGTGCATGCCTCACAAGGACAAGTTCCCAAGTTCAATCCCCTGGTACCTACCAAAAAATTCACTAAATTCACTACTGATTTCTACAAGAGATTTAGAGAAGAACTATTGGCACTACTGTATAAATGCTTCAATGAAATTGAAAGGGAAGCAATACTCCCAAATTCATTCCTGGAAGCAAGTATCATCTTGATTTCCAAAGCAGAGAAAGACCCAACTGAAAAAGAGAACTATAGGCCAATCCCACTAGTGAACATAAATTCAAAAATTCTCAATAAGATACTGGCAAACAGAATGCAGAAAATCATCAAGAAGATCATAAATGCTGACCAAGTGGAATTCACCCCACAGATGCAAGGATGGTTCAACATATGCAAATCAATCAATGTAATACACTATATTAATAGAGCCAGGGACAAAAACCATAAGATCCTCTCAATAGATGAAGAAAAAGCATTCAACAATATCCAGCACATATTCATGATAAAAACCCTACAGGAAATTGGAATAGTTGGTCTCTATCTCAACCTGATAAAAGCCATTAAAAAAGCCAAACCAGCAATATCATACTAAATGGCCAAAAATTGAATTCCTTCATACTATAAGCAAGAACACAACAAGGATGTCCACTATTACCACTCCTGTTCAACATAGTTTTGGAAATATTAGGCACAGCAATTAGACAAGGGAAAGAAATGAAAGAAATAAAAATAGAAAATGAAGAAGTCAAATTATCATTATTTGCAGATGACTTGATACTCAATATAAAAGACCCAAAGAACTCCACCAAAAGTCTTCTAGACTTGATAACCAAATTCAGTAAAGTAGCTGGACACAAGGTAAACATGGAAAAGTCAATAGCTTTCCTACACATGAACAACAGACTCACTAAAAGAGAAACTGGTGAAACAACTTCATTCACAATAGCATTTAAAAAATGAAATTTCTAGGAATCAACCTAATAAAATAAATCAAAGACTTCTACTCTGTAAACTATAACACTCTGAAAATAGAGATTGAAGAGAATATCAGAAAATGGAAAAACATCCCTTGCTGCTGAGTAGAAACACATAATATAGTGAAAATGGCAATAGAAGAAAATGTTCAAAGGGGAAGGGGAACAAGGAAGGATGAGTGGGAGAAAGAAATGAGGGTAAGGAAAAAAGAATAAAAAGGGGGGACAAGGTAAAAATGGAAACCAAGCTAATGTAAATAGGGAGGAGTGGAGGCATTGAAGGGAGGGAAGGGGAATTGGATAAAATAAGAACTGAGATCTAATAATCTGTCCATTTCTTTGGAAAGACATCCCTTGATCCTGGGTAGGAAGAACAAATGTAGTGGAAATGGGCATACTTCCAAAACTTCTACATAGATTCAATGCAATCCCAATTAAAATTCCAACAGCATACTTCACAGAACTTGAGAAAACATTCTAAAAATTCATCTGGGACAAGAAGAGATCTACAATACCAAAAGTAATTCTAGGCAACAAAGACAAGTTAGGGGATATCACAATCACCAACTTGAAACTACACTACAAAGCTATGGTGATTTGAAAAACACCATCATACTGGCAAAGAAACAGAACCAAGGATGAATGGAACAGATTAGAAGATGCAGAAAGAACTCCAGACACACTCAGCCACCTCATCTTTGACAAATGAGCCAAACAACTTCATTGGAGGAAATATAGCCTCTTTTTAAGTGGTACTGGAAACACTGGGTTTCAACTTGCCAAAGATTAAAACTAGTCCTATATCTCTCACCATGCACTAAACTAAAATGGGTTAAAATGGGTTAAAGATCTAAATATTAAAACAGAAACACTCTTCTGGAAGAGAGGTTAGATAGAACTTTTGAAGACAATTTAGTGTAGGAAAAGATTTCATGAACAAAACCTCAATCACACCTGAACTAGCACAAAGAATCAACAAGTGGGATCTCTTGTCATTAAAAAGCTTCTGGTCAGCAACACAAACCACTAACAGCATGAAAGGACAACACACAATGTGGGAAAAAATTTTCCCAGCGCTTCCTCAGACAAAGGTCTACTATCTAAAATATATAAAGAACTTACAAAAATCAAACTTCCTAAATTTAAAGACCCAATCCAAAAATGAGCATCAGAAATGAACAGACTTTTCTCAGACAAAGTTGAAATAGCAAATAAAAATATGAGAAAAGTTTCAACATCACTGATCATTTGAGAGATGCAAATGAAAACAAGGCTGAGATTCTACCTCACCCTGGAAAGAATGGCTGCTATCAAGAAATCAACCAATAACAAATGCTGGTGGGTCTGTGAGGAGAAAGGTACCCTTCTTCTCCACTGCTGGTAGGAGTGTAGACTGGAGCAACCACTGTGGAAATCAGTATGGAGATACCTCAAAGAACTAGGACTAGAGGTCCCATTTGACTCAGCTATTCCCTATCAAGTATGGGGAGGTAGAGATTTGAGGTATAACAGGCCCCATTACCTACTTTGGAGCTAATGATTAATAAACACCTTTCTTTCAAACAAATTAAACCCTCCCCCAATTTGTGAGGGTTAGTGATGGGAGTGAGGGCAGTATGGATGTCTGTCTCGTACCACCTTTTCCTAACTTGATGGGTCAAAATGACATTTCTTCAAAATATTACAGCTTCAAAATATGTATACTGCTTGCAGATTTTGAAACCACCAACTCTATATTCTTGCTTCACATATCTAAATATTATTCATAGTAAGGCCTAAGAGATATGTAAATACAAGATTTCTGATCAAATAACCATTTTTTTTTTTAGGATCCAATCTACTCCAATGTGAAGATTGAAACTTTCTGTGACAAAATGTTGCTGAAAAATAAAACTTCTTCAAGATTATCCAGGGAGAAACTCTTCAAACTCAACTTACTCTGAGAAAGAACACATGAAATCCATACAACCAGCTGAAAATTTCTGATACATTTATTTTTCTTGATACAGCTTGTTGTTAGGATTTAGTGCTTTCATTTTCTTAATGATATAAATTATATCACAGTAGAATATTATTTTCAAGACCTGGTCACATGGAAACTTCACTGGGAAGTCTTGTCTGAAAAGAATGGAGGAAGTAACAGTGAATATACAGTGAAGAGTGTACACCTTCCCTCCCATCTGGTGACCTTAGGGGACCTCATTTAATGGGCACTCAGAACACTGGATCATTTGGTCATCTTCAGGGCACAGTTTCCTAGGAAGGATTACTTGCCCTGGTTCCAAAGACCAGGCCAAGTAAGTAAACAAAAACTTTGCTTATTCCATCAGAAGCCACACCCTGGAAGCCAAAATCACTTCATGTTCTTGAGAAACTCTAAACAGTGGCTGAACTGCATTTTATTGACTTCTTAAAATGATAAACAACTACATTAATTTGCAAAGAATAATGTTTATATTCAAGTGATCAATCTGGAATTTTGTGGATCAGGGTGTTGGAGAATGCATTTCCAGAGACACATTTACTTAATGACAGACTCTAAAGGAGGGAACAATACAATTTTAGCCAGGAAACCTTTTTTCCTTGGAAGCATGACCTGATGTTTGAAGTAAGGCATATTCATTAGAAAAAAACAGAAAACAGAAAATTCATTAGTGACAAGGAATGCAGGACTTGTTAATATTTTGTTTGCATGTCAACTGCATCAACTACAATCTATACATGTGGAATGTGTTTTCTTGTTGTGTGGCACTTGATTTTGTTTTCTATTTTACAAAAGCTAAATGATAAGAAAGAGAAAATCAGCATGGAAGCAAACTTAGATTTTTGTAATGAATTCAGTGGACAAAAACTTCCTTTGGTTATTTATAATCAAGTCATATGTTTTAAAAAGATAAAAATAAATTAAAATACAACAATACAACTGAAATATTTTATTGACTATTATCTGTCCATGAGAGGGAGCAAACGTAGGGTTGGAAAAAGTATGCAGAGAGAATCAAGCAGCATAAACATTGTGAATCTTGCATTAAATCTCATAAAATCAACTGTGATTTACAGAGAAAAGTGACCCTCTCTGGACAAAAGTGTTCTGGAAATTTCAAGAGAATATTTGTCATGGTGAATAAGAGCTACTTCTGTTTAGTATTATAATGTTTATGCACTTATAGAAAGGCAATCCTGTTCATTCACATTTTAACCCTAACAATCTTAATCCCAACTCTAACCCTAACCTTAACAACCCTCACCCTAAACTTAAACCTTAACCCTAACCCCAACCCTAAACCATAACCCCAACCCTAACCCTAACCCTCACCCTAGCCTTAACCTTAAAGTTGAGGCTTAAGCCAAATGAGAGGCTGATGGTGAGTATCTTAGCCAATATCACCTTCATAGGCAAGAGATTGCAAGGTACTATGAGGATTTTTTTACTTAAGATGTTCTAACATTGAGACATATTCAGGACATGTGTAGTGGTGCTTAAGACAGCAGAGCAATTCTTGTAATTTCTGTTTCATAGCAGCAACCAAAGTCACACCAAGGATTTATAATCCCTTTCACTGTAAACATTCGTGTAGTTTAACTTAACTCCAAGTTCATCATAGTTTAAATACCTACTTTGATTAACTTGCTTATTCTTTTCTCTTTCTGTGATTCACTCACTCTCTGTAATATTATCATGGTAGTTTTTCTTTCAGTTTGAACTGGTTAAAGAATCAAATGTTTGTTTATCTTATTTTCATTCCTGAATGACAATATTTGCACAAATTAATGAGGTGGAATGTGGTAAATTGATTTATGCATATGAGTAGCAATGAACTCAACTGTACTAGCATATCCATCAAAATACACACTTATAATTTCTTTGTGGTGAGTAATTTGATATGCTTTTCACTTTCTGATAAAGGCAGTATGTAAGTTTTGGCAAATATTTATGTTCATTGCTCTACATCATTTCCCCAATTTTACTAGGTTTAAATTATTTTTCTTTTTAGCAACTGGTCCTAAAAGCTGCTTTTCTTGATTTGTATGTTTCTTGGTACTGAAATACTGCTATTCATTGGGTGCATGTCACTGGATTTTTCACCTATGTGTTTTGGTTTGGCTACTATTCTTGTACATTACCTATGCAAAGTGTGTTTTCCATTTTCATGGCAAATTAGAATATGAAGTTCTTAATTAATTTTTAAAATACTTATTATTTAACTGTTTTTTATCTCTGAAATATTGACTTTATGTTCTATTTCATTGTGGATAGAAAATATGACTCATTGTAATTAAGCTTTGCAAACTTAGAAATCTATGGAACACTTGTCATCAACTGGTATAAATAACTCACATCAGGAAAGGATTTGAAAAGTGATGGTGGGGATCTGGTTTTGACAACCATACTAGTCATAGATGTTAGATTCCCCTCAATGCAGAAAATACAAAAACAAGTGATACAACATATTAGATAATGAAATGTACTACAGTTGAAGAAATAACATGTGAAAGAACACAGTAGTGAAAGGGGTTCAGTAGCTGGAGCAATACAAAGCAATGGACAACAGTGTGATCAAGGTAAAATTCAATGGAAAGGTGTCAAAGAAGCAAACAATTGATAGAGGTGTCTTACAAGTAACTGGGAGGAAGTTGTTCCAGATGGACACCTCTCAGTCAAAAAGACTGCACAGATGTTGGGCTACAGAGTTTGAGGAAATCCAGGGAGGAATATATAGTCAGGGTAAAAGGATCTGGAGTTATGATATTATATGCTATGAAAAAATAAGAAAAAAGAAAAGAGGAGGCAGTACAAAAGTGGAGATATTTGCTTTACTTTTGATATCTCTGTTTCTTAGAAATGGGTGATTGATTGGTGACTCTGCCAGAAAAATAGCATCAGTACATGGGAATCCATGCAAAATTCTTTTTAAGAGTTTATTTCTAAACATTCATTTGCAATTAAACATAATATTTTTTATTTCAATTTCTAATTTCTTCTGGTTGGTTATCCAAAATGGATTCACACATCTTTATTGGAAGAAGCCGTTTGGCAGCAGAATGTATATGCAAAATTTCTATAAAACTAAAACACATTAATTTTCACGTACACAGCATTCACTACATTATAGGCAAAATTTTATGTAATGAAAACAAAGCTAATCACAGTCATAGTTACTTCAAATTCATTTTCCAGATCATAATATTTTTATTCCTTGTTTATTGTTACATTTTAGGTATATATTATGATTTAATTCATCCTTGGGAATTTGAACCTGTACATGATATAACTGGGTTCTTTCCCATTCCCCTTCTCTCCCATTCACCTCTCCACCCTTCCCAATTTACACAAAAAAATTTATTTCGGATTTTTACTTTTTTTCCTCATATTTTTTTCCTTCTTTCCTTTCCCCTTCCCACCTGCCATACTTCCTCTTCCTTTTGAATCTTTTCTTCCTATTTCTCATTGTCTATTATACATCTTTGTCCTCATTTACACTTTCAATTTCTCACAGCAAAGAAACTATTGGGTATTTACAGGTGTGTCCTATTTAATTCAATTATGATTTTGGTCTCAATGTACATCCATTTAGCTATAAATTTCTCTAGTTTATTGTTCTTCATGGCTAAGTAGTACTGTACTTTATAAGAAAAAACACATCTTATTTATCCAGTCACCAGTTGATGGATATTTGTGCTGTTTTCAAGGCAAATGCTGCTGGGATTGTGGGGAAAAATGAACACATCTCCACTGTTGGTAGGAGTGTGGACTGGTGCAATCACTGTGGAGATTCCTCAAAAAAACTAGAATTAGAGTTTCCATCATACTCAGCTATTCCTCTGCTGAGTATCTTCCCCAAAGAATTAAAAGCTTCATACCACAGGGATATATGTGCACCCATGTCTACAGTGACACAATTTGTAATAGCAAAATCTCAGACCATAATAACTTAAAGTTTTCTTCAAGAAAGAAATAAACTAACTGTGCTATATTTCTGCATATTGCTGTATTATGAAATTCAAAAATTGTCCAGCATTCCAGTTTCTTTCTTTAGACTTCTTTCATGGAGCAGTTCAATAAATGTTTTAGTCAAGGTTGTCTTCTTGAACATTAGTGTGTGGTTCTTTGACATTAAGCCTAATAAACATTAGATAATGAGAAGAGAGAATGAGAAACTGTGATAATCTCATTATATTTAAGAATCTGGCTAGCATTAGTAACATTCATCAAGTATTGATGTTCAGTTAACTTGCAATAAAATTCAAGTATCATTTTATATATGTCACTCCCATTGAAATCAAATATTGGAAAAAGCAGTTTCTCATTATCTGTTGTTTTCTAGATCAATATAAAATAATGTAAACAAATGAGTTTATTCAATATTCAGTTTAATAAAGTTTCATTCAAGGCTAAGTCAATTTTCCATTTAAAAAATTATTTGATTTTCACTATTCTTATGCACTTTCTTTCTGATCACTTAACAGCTTTATATTATTATTTTTTTCTTCTTAAATTTTTTTATTGGTACACTTTAAGTGTACAATACAGTTCTGTTAATCATTAGGAACTTGTACCTTTACATGATGTATTTTAGTTCTTATTTTTTCCCCATTCCCCCTCCCTCCCTTCAACCCCTCCACCTCTCCCTATTTATAAAGGCTTTGTTTTCATTTTTCTCTCATATTCTTTCCTTTCCCTTCATTCATTTCTCCTACCCCTCCAATTTCCCCCAGCCATTTGGGCCTTTTCTTCCTATTTCCCACTATCAACTATTCATTTTCATCTTTATTTACATTTTCAGTTTCTCATACCAGAGAAAATATTCAGTATTTACACGTGTCCTATTTATCTCACTTAAGAGTATGTCCTTAATATACATCCATTTAGCTATAAATGTCTCTAATTTCTCATTCTTTATGGCTGAGTAGTACTACATTTTATATAAAAAATATTTTCTTTATCCAGTCTCCAGTTGATGGGCACTTGGGCAGTTTCCAAGCTTTAGCTATTACACACTGTGTGGCTGTAAACATGAGTGTACACATATCTCTGTGATATGATTCTTTTAATTCTTTTGAAAAGATACCCAGCAGGGGAATAGCTGGATCAAATGGGACCTCGAATCCTAGTTTTTTCAGATATCTCCACATTGATTTCCACAGTGATTGCACCAGTCTTTACTTCCACCAACAATGGAGAAGGGTTCCTTTCTGCCAACAACCCCACCAACATTTGTTAATTCTTGATTTCTTGATAGCAGCCATTCTTTCTGGGGTGAGGTGGAATATCAGTGTTGTTTTCATCTGCATCTCTGGAATGACCAGTGATGTTGAACATTTTTCCATATATTTGTTTGCTGCTTTTCTTTGTCTGAGAAATGTCTGTTCATTTCAGATGCCCATTTTTGAATTGGGTCTTTGAATTTGGGATGTCTGATTTTTTTCAATTCTTTGTATATTCTTTTTTTGTTGTTGGGGAGGGATTGAACTCAGGACCTTGCACTTGTGAGGCAGGAGGCAGAATCACTGAGCTAAATCCCTGGCCCAACTTTTTTGTGTATATTCTAGATAGTAATCCTTTGTCTGATGTACAGCTGCTAAAATTTTTCCCACATTGTAGGTTGTCTATTGGCTCTGTTGGTGGTTTCTTTTGCAGTGCAGAAGCTTTTTAATAAGATGAGATCCCAGTTGTTGATTCTTTGTGCTAGTTCCCATGCTACTGAGGTTTTGTTCATGAAGTCTTTTCCTTTGCCAATGTCTTCAAGAGTTCTACCTAATTTATCTTCCAGCTAGCTTAGTTTTTCTGGTTTAATATCTAGATCTTTAATCTACTTCAATTTTATTTTAGTTCATGGTGATAGATATGAGTCTAATTTTAATCTTTGGCAAGATGAAATTCAGTTTTTCCACCACCATTTATTAAATAGGCTATCTTCGCTCCAGTGAGGATGGTTGGCTCCTTTTTCAAAGATGAGGTGGTTCAGTATGTCTACATTTGTTTCTGCATCTTCTAAGCTATTCCACTGATCCTGGGGCCTGTTTCTTTGCCAATACCATGCTCTTTTTCCACAGTGGCTTTGTTTCAAATTGGGGATTGTGCTGCCCCCTGCTATGTCTGTGTTGCTTAGAATAGCTTTTGTTTTCTAGGTCTCTTCTGGTTCCAAATGAATTTTTTGATTGGTTTCTATAGCTCTGTGAAATATAGTGTTGTCTTTTCAATTGCAATTGCGTTGAATCTATATACCAGTTTTGGAAGTATGGCCATTTTCACTATACTTGTTCTTCCTACACAGGAACACTGGATGTCTTTCCAATTCTTATATCCTGTTCAATCTCTTTTTTCAGAGTGCTGCAGTTTTCAATGTAGAGGTCTTCTGCTTCCTTCTTTAGATCAAGTCCTAGATATTTCATTTGTGGGGGGTGCTATTGTGAAAGGAAGTGTTTCTCTCATTTCTCTCTCAGTGAGTCTGTGATTTGTGTACAAGAATGCTGTTGATTTTTGAGTGTTGACCTTGCATCCATCTGATCAACTGAATCTGTCAATTAAGTCTAGGAGTCTCTTGGCAGAATTTTTGGGTCTCTTATGTAGAGTATCATATCATCAGCAAATAATGACACCTTAACTTCTTCCTTTCCTGTCATTATTCCTTTTATTTCTTTCTCTTGTCTAATTGCTGCGGCTAATGTTTCAAGTACTATATTGAACAGGAGTCATGATAGTGCACATCCTTGTCTTATTCCTGATTTTACTGTGAAAGTTTTCAGTTTTTGACCATTTAGTATTATGTTGGCTGCTCGTTTTTTATAGATAGCCTTAGTTGGGTTGAGATAATGACATTTTATTTCTATTTTCTGTAGGGTTTTTATCATAAATGGGTGTTTGATTTTGTTAAATTCTTTTTCTGCATCTATTGAGATGATCATATGGTTTTTGTCTTTGGCTCTGTTAACATAGTGTATTACATTTTTTGTTTTATGTATGTTGAACCATCCTTGCATCCCTGGGGTAAATCCAAGTTGGTCTGGGTATATGATCTTCTTGATGACCCTCTGTATTCTGCTTGCCAGTATCTTATTGAGGATTTTTGCATTTATGTTCATTAGGGTGATTGGCCCATAGTTGCCTGTTTTGGATGGGTCTTACCCTGGTTTGGAAATCAAAGTAACACTTGCTTCTAGGAATGAATTTGGGAGTATTTCATCCCTTTAAATTTCATTGAAGAGTTTAAAGTGTTGTGGCAATAATTCTCTAAATATCTTATAGAATTCAACAGTGAAGCCATCAGGACCTGGGCTTTTCTTTGTTGGTTAATTTTAAATTACCTTTTCAATTTCACTGATTGTAATTGGGGTGTTTAGAATTTTTATGTCTTCTTTGTTCAATTTTGGTAATTCATATATATCTAGGAATCTGTCAATTTCTTCTGTGTGTATAGTTTCTTGAAGTAGATATTGATGATCCTCTGGATTTCGAATGGATCTGTTGTGACTTCTTTTTTGTTCTTAATTGCATGGATTTGAGCATTTTCTTCCCTTTTTTGATGATTTGCTAAGGGTTTATCGATTTTATTTCTTTGAAAAAATCGCTTTGAGTCATTGATTTTTTGGATTGTTCTCAGTCTCCATTGCATTGTTTTCTGCTCTGATCTTTATAACTTCCTTCCTTTTATGAGCATTTG
Source organism: Heterocephalus glaber (assembly GCF_000247695.1). The sequence goes on from NW_004624921.1 coordinate 1,809,394, forward strand.
GGTTTGCCTTGCTCTTCATATCATAGAAGCTTTAGGTTCAGCATTAGGTTGTTTATTTGAGCTCTCTGTTTTCCTGGTATGGACATTCGCTGCTATGAATTTCCCTCTTTGAACAGCCTTCATTGTGTCCCATAGATTCGTGTAAATTGTACTGGAAATATCATTTACTTGTAGAAACTCTCTAATTTCTTCTTTAATTTCCTCTGTGACCCTTTGGTTGCTCTGGAGAGTGTTATTCAATTTCTATGAGTTTGTGGGGTTCTTGTGGTTTCTTATGCTATTGTCCTCCAATTTTTGGTCTGATAATATACAGGGGATATTCCTTTGCATTCATTTAAGCATGCCTTATGAGTTACCATGTGGTCTACTTTAAACAATGATCTGTGAGCAGCCATAAAGAATGTATATTCTGATTTTATGGGGTGGAACACTTTGTAGTCATCTATTAAGCCCATTTGTTCAAAAGTTTGGTTCTTTTCTATTATTTCATTGTTGATTTTCTATCTAGATGTTATGTCTATTTGTGACAGTGGAGTATTGGGATCTCCTACTACTATTGTATTACTGCTTATTTGATTTTTCATGTCCCTTAATACTGTTTTGTATAGTGAGGAGCACTAGTGTTTGGTGTATATATATTTATGAGTGTCATCTCTTCTTCTTAGATTGTTTCTTTTACAAGGATGTAGTGACCTTTGTCCCTCTTAGTTTTAGTTTGAAATCTACCTTGTCTGCAAATGAAATAGCTACCCCTGCTTTTTGTGGGTTCCTGTCACAATGAGAACTGTTTTGTATCCTTTTACTTTCAGTCTATGAATTTCTTTTTCAATTAAGTGGGTTTTTTTGTATATAGCATACTGTTGGATTTTGCTTTTTAATCCATTCTGCCAGTCTATTTGTTTTTTCACAATGAAGTCAGAATTAGATTTTATTTCACATTGATAGAAACTATGAAAAACATTTACATTGTCACACATTGCAGCACAACATTTCAACAGGATATTTGCTGCTGTAAATAAGATCTTACTGATTTGTAAAACTGAAATAAGTCTACAGTTCTTCAAGGTAAAGCGGAATGACATAGTAAATGATTGTTTAAAACTTTTAAATACAGATAAACATGTGGCTTCAGTATAAACATTCTATGTAGTCTATTACCATATTATTTTCATGATCAATTTGCACCATAAAGATGCTAAGTTGAAATATAGTAGAAATTAACATAGTTCAGAAATATTAAGCATATATTTTTGCTACATTTTAAACTGCATTGTAACTAAACCTTATTTATTTATTTATTTATTTATTTATTTATTTTTCATTACTGGGGATCAAACTCAAGACCTTGTGCTTTCTAGGCAGGCAGCGGAATCACTGAGCTAAATCCTGGCCCTATACCATATTTATAGGATTCTGATTAACCTTTATTATCCCAAAATATGTTTTCAAATAATTTTTTACTATTAATCTGGAAACTTTGACTATTTAAAATCAAATGATTTGCTTTTATGTTTGCACAAAAGATTAATTTTTAAAAGTGATTTGAAGTGAAAATTTCAAATAAGACCATTGCCAGACAAAAATAAAGCAATTTTTTTTCTAATGGATTGTTTTCTACAGTAGTTGGTTTCAAACATATGTACAGAAAATAATGCAGCAAGGAGACTCAAGAAGGAATTACTTTTTAAAATCAGTCTTAAATAATTCTGTACATAAAAGAATATGATCTAATTATTCATTCAACTGCTTACTGAAAAAATAAGATTTTATCATCCAAATTGAAGATTCTAAATTACTAAATAAGCCTAAATTTGAACTAAAGTATAATCATTTGAAATATACAATATAAGTAGTTTAAGTAATGTTTGGTTTCTTTTAAAGTTATAGGGATTTCAAACACCATGTGTCTGTAATTCAGAATGTAAAATTACAGCATGTGTTAACATTACATGTATATGGCAGGGAGGCAATATATTTGGTCTGTTATGAATGATAATCATGAAAATTTTTTTCTTGAGAAGAGAGAATATTAAATAGAAATACTATCAAAAAAAGAAAAACTGGTCCTCCAAATAAAGAGGCCATAAAATGAAAAAAGACATGTTACTCTTTACTGACAAAAGCATTATCCCTATTATCAAGAATAATATAATAACATGTAATTCTTATGTATTAAATCATTATGTGCAATGAACATATATAGAAAAACACAGACATTGCCTGGTGACTAAGTAATTTTGGAATAAATCCATACACTAAGTCACAGCATGCATAAATCACTTATACCTAAACTGTTCATTTTACCTGAACAAGTTATCATTAGCATATTGTTAATTTTTCAAGTGAGGTAATAAAAAAATCTTGTTGCAGCATTGTATTCTTTTATTGAATTATTTTTGGGAAAAACAACCTAGCTACCTCACCTATTTTAATACTGGCATGTTCTGGATCACATTATACAAATACATGTATAGAAACTTAAAAGATCATAAATTTCCCATAAGGAAATGTTATTTATTATATAACATTGATGTGTATTTCCAAAATATTTTAACACTGCAAACATTAGAAGTTTTAAGATTGGGAATGGGAAAAAGTTTAGACTCTACTACAATGCTGCTGGTGTACTTCTACACAAGGTCTCTGTAGTCAGTCAATTGGAGGTAGAAGTCTATCAATGAATTGCTTGACATCCATCATTTTCTGTTGACATGAACTATGTGTCATACCTCCATGCATTTTGAAGATTACATTGGCTGGATATACCAACAATTTTAGTTTTTCAACAGTAAGGGAAGCAAACAATAGGGGAACAAAAGGGCTGAAATCTCCATGGGACTGGAGAATAGAAATCTCTTTGTTAACATCACTGATAGATCCCTGAGAAATGAAGCCCAAAGTGGAAGCCAGTAACTAAGTGCAGTGACACCTGCCAGTTTCTGCTGAGTGGCTAGAGCAGTGTATAAAGATAAAGCTCCTCCTGGAGAAAATCCTCCCAAAATAATTCTGTTAGATGGAATGTCATTCTGCACCTCTTGCTCTATTAAAGCTTTTACATTTTTTGCTGCCCATTTAATTCCAGGTTTATTCTCCCGAGAATCTGGTGAAAGCCCAATGATATCAAACCAACAAAAAATAGCCATGTTCATATTTAATATTACAGGCATAACTGGTGCATGTGGGCAGATATATTTGATATGTGAACTTCTGATACCTGCAAAGGCTTCTGCCCATCCATGCCCAGTATCTCCAAATCCATGAAGGAAAATAACCATGTCAGTGGCCTTCTAGGCAGTGGGCATGATGGCTGGCATCAGAGCAGACATATTATTGCTGCACATCCACTGGCTTGGCAGACAGCACGATGGAAGTGGAAGCCAGTCTATTTATTTTGATTGGTGAGTTGAGGCCATTAACATTGATAGTTATAACTGATACGTATTGACTCATCCTTTCATGATATTTTACTGTTATTGGCTCTTATATTTTTTATTTTTTCCCCTTTCCCTTTAATTTCTTGCCTTGCCTAATTGCTTTGCTCTGTTGGTCCTCATGGAGTTATGACTCTCATTGTCTTTTCCTAGGCTATTGTTTAGAATTGTTTGGAGTGCTTGTTTGCTATTCATGAAGTTTCTCAGGTGTTCTTTGTCATGGAAGTACCTAATTTCTCCATCAATTTTGAAAGACAATTTTGCAGGATACAACAGTCTAGGTTGGAGGTTATTTTATTTTAGGGCTTGAAATACTTTGCCCCAAGTTCTCCTTGACTTGAGGGTTTTGTGTTGAAAAGTCCACTCTGATTCTGATGGGGTTTTCTTTGTGTGTGATTTGTTTCTTTTCTCTAACTGCTTGTAGAATTTTGTTTTTCTGTTGAGTTTTCTTTGTGTCTAGGTGTAGATTTTTTTGATCATGGCTAGTTGGAGTTGTATATGCCTCACTTATCTATATGTCAAATTTTTTCCTCTGTTTGGAAAGTTTTCTGACATTGATTCTGTGAACAGATTTTTTAAGTCATTTGTCTTTTCTTCTGCTTTTTTTTGTGGACTCCTATCTGTCTTACATTATTCTTCTTTGCATCATCTAGCAGCTGCTGGATGGGTTTGTTAAGGTCCCTTACTAATTTTAAAAATCTCTCTTTTCATGGTCACTAAGTGCAATGTTGTCTTCTATATTTGATATTCTATCTTCTCATTCATTCAATCTGCAGTGAATACTTTCAATAGAGTTTTTAATCTCCTGAATACCTGTTTGAATCTGTCTCATGGATTCCATTTCTTTCCTATGCTGGGCATTCATGGCTTCCATCATGGTCCTGAGCTCATCTATTTTTTTGTCTGTTTTTGTTCTAGAGCCTTTAATCATGCCTTTCACTCTGGTCACCATCTTTGTAGTTATCTGGGAAATTATTTCTGTTTTGAATTTTTCTGGAGCCTCATTCATCTTTTTTGTTACTTCCAGTGCTATCAGTTCAGGGTGTCCAGGTGGTTGATTATCATATTTTTCCACCTCGTTTCCCTGAGAATTTCCTTTGGTGAGCTGGAAGTCTGTGTTTGTGTCCTGCCAAGGTGTCTTCTCATTTTTAATTCTGTTGTTGGTACTGTTTTTTGTTTTAAATCCTGGGCTTATACTCCAATATTTCTTATTTTGAGTATCTTTATTACTGGTATTTAGAGCCTCTATGGAGTGATTGCTTCTCAGAGATATATTTCAGGTATAGCTGTTCTTTTTAGGCTTTGAGTCTCTAATGACTCTTAGGCAATCTCATTTTCAGTATACCAGGGAGGACAGCTGATTAGATCAAACATGACACATTAGCCCAATTGCTACATCAGCATTAACAATAGTTTCAAACACAGCTTGTAAAATGACAATTTATGGTAGCAATTAATCTGTCACCTTTGACCATGTGAGGTAGATCAAAGTGGAGGATCAGCTCAAAATATGTAGTAAATAAACCCTTCAATACAGCAAATTTACCCTTCAGGATAAGCATTTAGGAGGGGTTGGGGAAGGAGATATAGAGAGATAGAAGGAGAGAACAAGGTTAGAAGTGAGGCTAGAGTACACAGAAAGGTCTTGCAAATTTTGGGAGACTGTTGGAGACAAGAGGAAAAGACAGAATGAAGGAACAGAGACAAGAGCAGAACAAACAAAGAGCCACAGGGAAGGTAGAAACTGTCACCTTCCTGTAAGAATAGTGACAGTTGACAGAAGGGAAGAGAGAGAAAAACAATCCAAAATAGGACAGGAACAGGAACAAAGAGAGAGATGCAGAACAAGAAGGGAGAGAGAGAAAAAAGAAAAGAAAAAAGAAAAAAATATAAAGGACCTCCCTCAAAGTATGTCTTTGTTGTCCTGGCAGGCAATGTGGGCAGCAGTGCACAGACCCTAAGTTGATTAGTGTCAGTAAGCCAGCTGTAGTTCACTGAGATTCAGGCTTATTTCTGGCTGCAAGGCCCACGTTGAGCTCCCTGACCCCTTGTAGGATTGAACTCTGCAAGGTTCTACTGCAGGATCCAGCTGTTCTATCTATCCAAGTGAGCCTGGGTTTCTATGGGAGGTGCTGATCCCATCAATTTACCAATCACGGTGGTACAGTGTACCTTTATTGCATAGATTTTCTTCACTTTCCCAGTAGGCTTCAATTTTCATTGAGGATCCTGGGACAGGCCCTCTCTCTGATGTTCATTTCTGCTCTATCTTACCATGACATTAATGGTCCCTCTGTGCCTCTTCAGTGTGGATTAAGATACCAAGAAGCACATGTGGTGAGCTCTGAGGGCTCTGGTGTCCACGTGATGGAGGTTCTCTATACTATTACTTTAGTTGAGTGTTTTGGTTACAATTTACATCAACTAATATGCTGCTGTCAAGTTGATGAAGCTAGATAATGTGTCTGATCAGCCACAGAGTTGTATCTTGAAGACTTGCAAATGTGCCTGGGATGTGTGATTGACTTACAAATTTATTAAAAGAAATGTAATTGAATGAAGGAGTTATGCTTGTCCTTATGTGCTTGGATTGGATAATATTCTTCAGTCAGTTCTTTTCTGTTTCCCTATTCTTCTTCCTATATCTGCCTCTGTTCCTGTATGAATAGTTTACCATCCATTTACTAACCCCACTATCCTGCCCATACTAATTGCTAAACTCAATTTTTGTGAAATGTCTATGGGAGCTCCATTTGGAAAAATTATTACACATCAGAACATAGCACCACAAAGTACATCTCTTTGGAAGGCTGAGAACTTTGATATTAAGCAGTTGGGAAGCACCTCAGCAGCAATATCTCTCTAACCTTCCTCTAGTAACACTTCTCAGGATCTGCTTTCACCCTCAAAGGTGGCTCTATCAATTTCCATTCATTCTTAAAGTCATACACAGTAAAATGCCTGTCCTAGCAAATACCTCATAACCTGGAAATAGCTCTCTGGCCTTCTACCACCATTTCTGTGCACAAGCTGTCCACAAAGAAATTCTATGACCTAACTCATGTGGAAATAGGTCATCTAACCACAACTCTAGAAGTGCTTTGAAGTGTACTCATGGAAGGAACTGCTGTATAAAGAGGCCTGGGAGAACATGGAAAATGAGACCACATGAGGTCTTCTTCCTTCACAGGTGATTATTATGCCATCAATCACCATTTTCTAATGCCAATTCTATAGAGCAGTCCATTCTTAATTTTGCATTTAGATAAAATTGTTGTTTCCTCATATCTTTGTGCCTTCCTTTCAGCAGTTGAATATGCAATGTACAATGTTTTTAAATAGTAGCAAAATTAGTAACACAGTATAATTTTTGTTTTGCTATATGAATATATGAATATGATACATTTTCATCTAATTACAAATTTACCTCCCCTATTCCCAGATTCATTTCCTCAATTGTGCAAAGTGATTTTCTAGTTTCCTTCCATCTCTTATTCATTTATTTTTAAATTCTAAATATAAGAGGCAGTGTGATATATATAGTATTCTGAGAATGGCTTATTTTGTTAGTATTATGGGCTGCTGTATCATCCATTTGACATTTTCTCATAACTGAATAAAATAGCATTTCCCTGTTTATTTATTTTAATTCCATACAGATTTCCAAACTGATTGTACTAGTTTACCTTCCCAACAAAAGAGAGGGCACATTTCTCTCTCATCCTTGCCAACCTTCATTTATTTTATTAACTTTGTTAGGCATTCTGATTGGTGTGAGATGGACTGTTATTGTTTTAATTAGCATATTCATAATTGTTAGAGTTGTTGAATATTGTTTCACAGACATATTAGATATTTTTAATTCTCTTTTTTAAAATTATCTGCTCAATTACCATTTTATTGTTTGGGATTTTTTTTTCTTTTACAGGTATTAATTTTTTGATAAAACATAATTGTATTCTACCAGAAGAATAGCTAGCTTTAATTTCCTTTCATTCTGTGTGTTGCCTCTTCAGTTGACTTTTTAATTTGATATAGTCCCTTTTGAGCATTCATTATATTACCTCCTGATGCCACTGTGTGCTGTTTAGAAAGTCTGTGACTGTGCCTACAACTTCTAGGGTTTCCTATGAGTTATTTCAGCAGTTTTCAAGTTTCCAGATTTACATCTAGTCTC
>NW_004624921.1:1823645-1836869 GCF_000247695.1 Heterocephalus glaber
ATAGCCTTCCTAAAACTTAATGAAAACCATTGTGAAGAATGAAAAAATACAATCATATATAGATATGACTATAAAATGACTTTTGTTTCTCATACATTAAAAGGTTACATTCTGTTTTTACCATGAAACCCATGCTGTTCTAAACTACTTCCATTATTACCATATTCGATTTTCAGGAAAATATTATACCATAAGGACTCATCCACATACATTATTTCTGAAAAAGGGAATATTAATTTTCTATGTAAAAAAGATCAGTTACATATTGCCACTGATTCAACCTAGATATTTTTACATCTGATAACAGACTTACAATATGTGTTGTTGATCAGAATTTGTTTTACCAATTGTGATTGCAAATATATAATTGACCATGATAAAATCCATTTTTACTGCCTTATACATTGTCCTTTATGTTCCCAATGACTTACTATACTAGTTAAAGTGATTTGTATCTTGGGACTTAGGTGATTCATATTAATATTTAATTTCTGAAGATATAGTAACTCAGCCAAAAATCAATCTTTAAAACTTTTGGATTTTTAAAAATAGCCTTCTTCTCCAGCTTCCCTTGGCCAAGAGCAGGGATACTCTTCCTGTCCTCACTCACTTGACTGCACAGCAAATTAATGCTCATCTCAGAAATGTCATGACTACCTGAGAAGAACATTCAGATACCACCCCAGGAAGTCAAGTTTGCTTTAACTTGGAAAAGTGAGGCAGGGAGCTTGGAGTCAGCTGGACATAAAAGACCTGGCAGAAATTAACACAGGGAGATGGAGATTTGTGGGGAGCAGAGGCTCCTGTCTCTCTTGTGGAGTAAATAAACCCTTTTATTTCCAACAAAATAACTTTTCCCCACTTTGTTGAGGCAGCCAGAGGCAGTATGGACCTTTAGCTCTGGTAACAATGTATTCTTAATTTGCCCATTCAAAATCAATTTTCTTCACAACATTACATTTTCATAATGTGTACATCACTTATATACTTTGATTTCACAAACTCTGTATTCCTTTTTCTGCAAATCTTAATATTACTTATGTGGACATACAAATGGTACACATCTACATTTTTTATAAAATCCCCTATATTTTATCTAGTATAATGTCATCTAATTCTCAGAATGATACTTACTATGCACAAAAGTTGTTTTAAAAACTGTCTTCCAATGTTGTCTGTTTAAAACTTGTCAAACATAAAATATTTTCAGAAATAATACAGGAAACCTTATAGTGAGCTGGAAATTATTGGAATTTGTTTGTTTTTCTATGGGTACTTTATACTTTTCTGCATTCATATTTTTATTCTGAGGTAAATTGTATCACCCTAGAAATTTTGTTCAAGTCTTGAGCAGATTGACAGGTCACCCCAAAGTTTCCACTGGAAAGACTCTGAGGGAAGAAACAGACCAGTGTGTGCCTCTCCTCCCAGTCGGCCTTATATACTGTGCATTCAGAGCACTGCAGCCTTTGGTCATCCTCAGGGAGCAATTTTCAGGGAAGATTTCTTACCCCGATTCCAAGGAGAAAAGATCAAGGATTTAAATGAGCACAAGATTTAGTGTTTTCCCTTAGAATTCCCACATTGAGAGCATAAACACTTCACCTCCTCATGTGATGCTCCACCTTTCTGCTGAACTTCATTTATTTATTTTTTAAATTAACATATAGTTACATAAACTTGCCAGGACTAATGTTTACATTTGAGTGATTAATCAGTATATTTTTCACTAGGAAGTTAGAGAAAAAATTACTCGAGTCAAACTTTTTTTTACAAGTGACACTATGAATGATAGAAAAATAAAATTTTTTGCCTGGAAATGTTTTATAAATAAATGAATTATTTGGCCACAAATATAATGCTTATTCATTAGAGAAAAAGAAGAAAACATTAAAATGCAAAGAAAAAATAAAGCAGTTAAGGTATTCTTACACGTTCTTATGTAATAGTAATTTCCTACAGTCTTTTTCTGGGGGGGGTAAAAACTAATTTTGATTTGTACTTTTAAGTCTGCATAATTATTATACTACAGTTCATTGAGTACTTTATCCTAATTTTTTAACTCAATATATTCTGCCAGGATCTGGTATGTTAGCTTATTACTAAGGAGCTACCTCATGTCTCATGCATTGGACAGGATTCCAGTCTTCACTGAGAGAACTGAGAGGATAAATGGGCATCCTAAGGCCCCACAGGAATGGGCAAGAACCTACATTCTGGTAGGTCCATTTGGCTGATTTCAGGTAAAGGCTATATTCACGTAATATATTTTATCATATATTTTACTTGTTTTTTATTTATTTTATAAAAGAAAAAATAAGCAGAAAGATGTAACCAGCCTGGATAATACCACAAAATTGGTAATGATTAGTGGGAAAATATCTGCTTTGTTATATATAGTCATGTAAGATGTCTTGAGAAGAATAACAAGAAAGATAAACATAATAATAAAGCTGAAATATTTTATTAGGGGTGAATTGAGAATTAGGGTTCTTTCCTGTTACAGAAGTTTTCTGTGAGGTTGAATTGTTATCACTTCATTCTGAAAACAGAATAATCATCAGTAATGTCAATATCTAGAGAACAAATCATTCACCAATGTAAAATTTATATTTTGTTTGAGAAACTCTCCCATTTTTCCTAAATTAGGATGAAAAAGGAGGAGGGAGGAAGTAGGTGGAATAAGGTAAGGGGGAAAGGCCTTAATGAGAACATTTACATATAAGAAAAGAGGGAGGGAGGGGATACTCAATAGGTGTGGGAGGGGGAGAATTAAAGAAGAGAATGGAGGGGAATATAAATGAAAAAGGGGAGAAATAGGGGAGAGTGAATCCAGTTAAAGAATTAGCAGATACACATGTGCTAGAATGTTAGAAAGCCTGTGAAACAAGCCTGGCAGGAGAGAACCTAACAAAACAAGGTAAGACCCTCTAGGAGCTCACACAATAGCATAATGGTTACATAATCACACACACAGTGATTCTGTGTCCTTGTGGGGGCATCTGTACCAGAGACCAGTATTTCCTCTATAATTCCACAGTGTGACAAAGCCTAATAGAAGGAGCAACATGGAAACCACTTTGTCTTTCCCTGTGTCTCCTTCTCAGGCTCTGTCCAGGTAGGAGAGTCCATTTCCTGTAGTATAGACTCAGCCCTCACTGGTGACCTCGGTCCTCTGACAGGTTTGCCTTGGTGATCCTGGACCACATCTACCCTCTACCCCTCTGTTCTTGGGAACCAGGGTGAGGGGAAAAAGTAGCGTCTACATAATCTGAGCACAGGTACTGACCGTGGCACCAATGCCTTAATTCACAGGCCTGTTTCCCAGATGCTTGTATGCCTAGTGTTTATGTGCTGCCCTGGTTACTCTAAAAGTCTCCAAGCAGAGCAGAGGTCCTGGAGATTCAGGGTCTTCACTGAGATAAGGATCTGCACACCCCCTGCCTTCCACATCCCTCTGAAGCCCTGCTTCCAGCCTCAGACTCCCACCTCACACAAATACTCCTGTGCCTGTTGTCTGACCTGTAGCAGTGTCCAGAGCACCTTGTTTTCTATAGCCTGGCCTTTTGGGTTCTGCTGTTTCCCTTCACCGGACAGGATGTGCTCACCACCACCTGGGCTCATGCTCACTGTCTCATTCCAAGGAGAATTTCAGACCCTGGAAATTGCTTTCCAGTTATCCAGGCAAAAAGCTATCTTCTTTATTTGCTTGATTTCACTCTTTTGTGTCTCAACTGCTCTTCTTTGTGATTCAACCTAATAATTAAGAGTGTCTCACTGTTTGTCTGAAGTGAAAAGACTGTTGTATCTTGCAGAATAGATAATATGGGAGTGTCTGGTCTCCCACTCCCCCTCCCAAAATAGAGAAAGTTATTCCAGATAAGAATGTTGTTGAATTTCTTCTCTTGGTTTTTCTACTTAGGCAGGGTGAAATTGGATATCCAAGATGGCACCAGGCCTAAGGCTGTCTCATTACACAAGGAAATTCTGGGAAGCATCATTACCTTCCTATATGTTAGGCTCAACTCAGGTCTCCTCCTCAGGCTGGAACTCTCATAGCAGACTTTGTGTTTGTAATATGGGGAGGATTCTCTCTTATTAGCAAGGGCAAATTGTCCTCCATACTGAGTAACCATTTATTCTGTGCCTGTTAAGTACTTCAGTTTCTCTGCTTTTTAAATACCATATGTCTTATTTTTACCTCATCACTAGATCTCTCATGTATCAACCAAGTGACACTATTGCTTCCCAATCTCCTCACTGAGCTGAGTATCTGTTGCCTTGGACAAATATCTTTGGAAGTATGACTTCTCTTACATGAGAAACACAATATGTAAAGAATGAGAAGAGCAAAGGAAAAAAAAAGAAAAGCAAGGTATACTGCTGCATTTCTGCAATCACAACACAAGGGAAACTGAGGCAGGAGGAAAAGTGAAATTTAAGGTCCCCCTGAACTACATAGCAAGACCTTTTTTAACATGCTCTCCCTGTGAAAAAATAAAAGAAGAAAACCTAAAGGTAGTTGTGACAGCCAACCAGACTCCATCTTGAGCCTCAGCATCAGCTTATACCTGTGAATGGACAAAATCCTTGAGCTTGGAAAAAACACACAAAACCCCCACATGGTGTTTGTCAGTAAACTTGCAGCAGTTACAGGATGCTGTGTAGCTCACTTAGTGTGTGAAATTTCCAAGAGCCCCCCAATAATCTGGCATGGTTGTGCCTCTGTAAGATGCTGCTTATTCTCCCCTGAGCCCTCCCAAATGACAGCATGATTTAAAAGGAGAAATCAAACTGCTTCCCATTGCCAAGGAAACTTCCTGGGCACTAACCCACCTCAGCCACTGGTTTAATAAAAGAACTGAAATCTGGAACAGAGGCTGGCACATCTCCATTGTTCTAACTAACTCATCCATAACAGCTGGAGGCCCCAGCAAGGTGGTCCCAATGGGTGGACTGGCCTTGGTATGGTTCCTCCTGTCTTCAGCAGCTAACTATAAGGGAGGTAACCCCTGAGACCTCCAGGGTTACATAATCTCATTTCTGACACCAAGGGACTTCAAAGATGCCTTAGAAAAATTCCAAATTTTCTGCAGTGTATCTTGTCTGGTGTACAGGTAAGGGTCTTTCTTGCTCTGGTTGGAAAAATAGTCCGTGATGAAGGCATAACCTGGACCCCACCTATGGTCAGGACACTGACAGGTGGCTGTCTGTTGTGTGCTCAGGTCAGGTCTGCTCTGTCTGCAAGTCAGCCAATTTGGTAAATCCCTGGTGATGGGTGTTGAAAGGTTTTGGCCTCTAAATGATGGCTGTTTGAATGTGTGAATAAATGGTAACACACAGTGTAAATAATAGAATCTTCCCTCTGTTCTCAGTGACAAAGAGGGAGAGTCCCACTCAGAGTTGCAGAGTCTAGTCTGAATGAGTTCATGCTGTGGTTTGTTGGCACATCTAAGAAAGTCCAAATGGGATCTCACATGATGAGGTAAATGTACCCTAAACCCTGGACAGTCCTTAAAGTGACTTAGAGGGCTCGGACAGTCAACCAAGTGGTTCCTCACAAAGAATAACACACCCTTCCTTTGTGTGTCATGACATCATTCAAGGGTGCACCACATGAACACTAAGACTTCTTTCTCTATGTCTAGGGATCTTCTCTTTTTATTTGTTGCAATTCCTATTCTTGTCTATCTCATGCTGGCCCTAAGATTCTCTAACATGGGCTCATCATCTTCACAATCTGTTATACCCATGGTCTTCATGTAGTCATTTCTTCGGCAGTCATAAGCTAAGGAAGTCCTCCCCCATCCACCTTCAGATAACCCTAGTTCAGCCCCCTCTCCAGTCCTTCCAGACCCTCGTGCCACCAACTCACTCATGTTTTTCTATACTTCTTCTGCCACCTCTCCCCCCATAGGAGAGCATCTCCCATCCTGGCAGAAGGTCACCACCTCAGGAAGACACAATCCAGAGACTTTCTTGCCTTTGAGGGAGGCCCCTCCACCCAATGTGGCAGGTCTGGGAACTGGCCCATTCTGGTATATGTTCCCTTGTCCACTTCTAACCTCTACCACCAGAAAATGCAGAGTCCACCATTCTCTGAGAAACCCAAGGTTTTGATTTCTCATATACAGACCATCTCTAGGACTTTTCTACAAAACTGGGATGACTGGCAGCAGTTGTTATTGACACTGTTCATGGCTGAGGAATGGGACAGGATGAGGAAAAGAGGCTAGAAAGCTCTTATTGGTGGGGCATTCAGAGGAAGAGGCCCACAAATTGCTGAAACAAAGTTTCTCCTTGGAGGAGCCTGAATGGGATCCAAATTCTTCAGGGGGAAAACAGGCTTTCATCACTTTTTACCAGAACTTTTTGAATAGGATACAAGCAGCAGTTTGGAAACCCATAAATCTGCTCAAAACCACTGATGTAACACAGGGATCAGAGAAGTCCCCTCACTGCATTCCTGGAGATCCTCAAATAGGCATTCCAGGTTTATACCCTGTTTGACCCCTCTGCTCCAGAGAACAATAGAGCTGTAAGTTAGGCTTATGTTACTGTCTGCACCAAATATAAGGAGAAAATTACAAAAACTGGAGGGGTCCCAAGGAATGAACACACTTCAGCTGTTAGAAGTAGCTCATGAGGTGTTTGACAATAGGCCCTCAGAAAAACAAAAATAGACCATAGTTGTGACAGAAAGATCAGCCAGGAAATGAGCAAAGATCTAGGCAGCTGCTATCTGAGTGGACCCCAAGGGACACAACCCCAGGAAGCCCTCAGGGCAGGCACTCAGGGCATAGGCACAAATCAATGTGCCTATTGAAAGGAAGAAGGGCACCTGAAAAATGAATGCCCCCACAGGCCTTCTGCCAATATCCCTCTCCACATCCAAGAGTAAGAAAGATTCAGACTGAGGGGGCAAGTACTCCTTCTCTCTTAGTCTCTGGGAGCCCATGGTAAATGTTGAAGTAGAGGGTCAACTGGTCCATTTCCTGGTGCACACTGGTGCCCGAAAGTGTTAAAAAAATCTTCTGGAAGAGCTTTCATCAAAAACCATCCCCATGTTGGGGGGCATGGGAGCAGTCAAAAACTGCAATACTGGACTGAGCATTTCCCTGGGTGGGATGAGACCTGTGCAATACCCCCATCTCTCAGAAGGCAAGACATGAGATAGCCCCCCACAGTAAGTTTCTTTTTTTTTTTTTTTTTTTGGTACCAGGGATTGATCTCGGGTCCTTGCACTTGTGCAGCAGACAGCAAAACCACTGAGCTAAATCCTCAGCAGCCCATCACATTAGGAGGTTGGTGGACTTTGGGATATCAAGAACTTGTTGGTCTCCATGGAAGAGACTCCTGTTCTTCTCAGTACAAAAATTGGGGACTACAGATTACAATCAGGTTCAGGACTTGAGAAAAGTTAACCAGCGAGTGATAATTTTGCATCCTATTGTCCCTAACCCCTATACCCTCTTGATTTTGCTGTCTCCTGAGCACCAATTGTATACTGCATTAGATTTAAAGGATGCTTTTTTCACTGTGCCCTTTGCCCCAGCTACCTGGCCTATTGTCACCTTCTAGTGTACTGACCCTTTTTCCTGGGACTCATGCCAGCTCATCTTGGCCAGGCTTCCTCAAGGATTCAAGAATACACCCACCCTGTTCAGTAAGACCCTTCAGAATACCTTGATGAGTTTTTCTTCCCACCACCCTAAGCTCACCCTGGTTCCATATGTGGATGATTTGTTATTAGCTGCTACTAGCTATTCAGAGTGTCTGTAGGGGACACATGAGCTTCTTCAGTTACTAGAGGAGTCTGGCTACTTCATCATGGCCAAGAAGGCACAACTCTCTGCCCGTAAGGTATTGTACCTGGGGTATGAATTCTCAGAAGGAAGAAGAGCTTTGTCCCAGGCTAGGAAAAAAGGCCAACCTCCAGACACCCACACCAACTACCAAGAATCAGGTATGAGAATTCCTACTTCCAGCTGGATACTGTCACCTATGGATACCTGGGTTTGCTGAGATAGCTTCCAACCTCCATTCTGCAACAGAAATAAATCAACCCCTAGAGTGGAGAAAAGATAAAGAAAAATCTTCCATAATCTGAAAAGAGCTCTGGTATCAGCCCTAGCTCTGGCTTTACCTGAAGTTACTAAGCTCTTTCATCTATTCATCCATGAAGTAAGAAGAATGGCTAAGTCCTAATGCAGTCCTTGGGACTCTGGAAGTGCCCTGTGGTATATCTCTCTAAAAGTTTAGATCCTGTGGCCTCAGGGTAGCCTTCATGTCTTTGGGCTGTAGCATCCACAGCTTTATTCGTCAAGGAGGCTGATAAGTTGACCTTCAGACAGGACCTAACCCTAACTGCCCCTCATTCAGTAGGGACTCTCCTTGAGGACTAACAAATGGATTTCAAATGGCTGTCTCACTCAGTATCTCAGCCTCTTGCTCAACATAGTCTTCTCAGCAGGACAGGTTCTCAATCTGGCTATACTCATGCCAAGTGATGAACCCAACAGCCCAGTTCTTGACTGTGAAGTGGTACTGGAGCAGACACAGTGGTATGAGTATTTGGGACTTAATAGACACCCCCTTGGTTGAGTCAGTTGACACCCTCTTCACAGATGGAAGATACATGGTGATAAGCAGGGTGCAGATGGTGGGGACTGTAGTGACTACAATTGATCAAGTTATTTGGGCTCAGCCTCTGGCCAAGAGGATCTTGGCCCAAAAAAACAGAACTGAGCACTTTGGCCCAGGCCTTGAGATGGGGAAAGGAAGAGAAGATAAATGTATACCCTGGCAGTAGGTATGCCTTTGCTACTTTACATGCCCACATGAGCATTTATAAGGACAGGGCTTTTGACAGCAACATGAAAAACTGTCAAGAACAAAGAGTAGATATTGTCTTTCCTAGAGTTGGTATGGCTTCCCAAGGAGGTGGTCATCATTCATGTTCATTGTCACCAATGTGACAATACACCCAAGACTAAGGGAAATCAACTTGCAGATCACACAGCCAGAGAGGCAGCACTAAGCCAGCTGAACTCTTAGTCATTCTGCCTACCATGAGTCCTCTTCCCCCTTTGCTCCTGACTAGTCCCATTTAAAATACAAAAGAAGATAAAGAAGCATGACAACTGCAAGCAAAGAACACTCCCCAAGGCTGGTGGAAATGTCCACATGGTCACATCTTTCTCCCTCAGGCATTAGGACTACAACTCCTCTAGCCACTACATTCAATCATGTATCCTTGGTGTTTCAAGATGGATGAGTTTCTAGCTCTAAGATACTTCTTTCCAAAGCTACCATCACTGGCCCACCAGGCCTCTCTCAGGTGCCCAACCTCTGTACAAGTAAATTCCCACCAAGGCCCATCTTCACCCCTCAGGGTCTGATTCTGAGGTTGGAATCCTGGAGAACACTGGGAAGTGGATTTCTCAGAGATCAAAATACCAGTGGGTGGCTATTAATATCTCCTGGTTTTTCTATATACTTTCACAGGTTCTTTAGAGGTCTATGTTACTTGGTGGGAGACTGCCACTGTGGTGGCAAAGAAGCTTCTGAAGGAATTAATTCCCAAATTAGGACTACAGGTATCCATTGGATCTGATGATGGCCCTGCATTTGTAGCCTCTATGTCAGTCAGTCAGTAGGGCACTGGGCATAAATTGGAAACCCCACTGTGCCTATTAATTCCAAAGCTTGGGGCAAGTGCAATGGTTGAATTGGACCCTAAAATCTACTCTAACTGAATAGACTTTGGAAACTGGTGAAGCATGGGTCAGCCTGCTGCCCTTGTCTGTCCTTAGAGTAAGGTGTACCCCTTATAAAGCATGTTTTTATTTCTTATAAAATTATGTTGGAATTCTCCATCCCCTGCTCCCCAAAGTTAAAAGTGAGATATTAGAAGAATTTTCTAACCATTTGCTATTAAAGTATCTCCAGTCTCTCCAACAGGTACAAACAACTGTTCACTCCCAGCTCCCAAATACTCAGCCCCTGCCCAGCTCTATACCATGCCACCTGTTTCAGCCTGGGCATAATATCTTCATGAAGTCCTTTCAGAGTTCAGGACTGACTCCAGGCTGGAAGGGACCCTACAAGGTCTTCCACATGAAGCCCTCTGTTCTCAAGATTGATGGAACCTCCACATGGGTTCATCATTTGCATGTAAAGCCAGCAAAAGAGTGGACTTCTGAGCTGAGACCTGGTCCTTTAATGTAAGGCTAGTCTGATCATGATTGTGATGCTTGTCTTTATTGTCTTTGGGCTGAAGAGGCTGAACTTTGGGGGCAATGCAAGGAGGAGATTTGCACTCCCTTCTCCTCACCTCCTTTAGCTCAGGAGAAATTCTAGGTAATGTCACTTTTCTTACCATTTGACCACTGGAACCTTTCAGGTTCCCTGAAGTTGATCTGTGTAAATTAGTTAAGAGAGACTGGGGAAGCTACTACTATCAATTCATCAACCTGGGAAATCATGATTTTTATGTGTGTCCAGGATTCAATCCATTTGGAGGGTTGTGAGTCCCAAGCTGATTTCTAATGCTCTAACTGAGGCTGTGTAAATATTGCCTCCTATATTGGGGGACCAAATGTCACTAATGATATCATAGATTGGAAACACAGGTGCTGAGTCATGATTCTGATACAAAGGCCCCTGGACTCTAAATGGACCATAGGATAGAATTGGTTTCTCTTTCTGGCTCCTGGAGGACAAATTCCTAACCCAGGGGAAATCATTACCTTTCAGACCAGGTTGCTAAGCTGGGCAACAAAAAACTGCATAACCTCTGTTAAACTGATGTATATGAAATCCTACTACAATCCCTTATATAATTCCTTGCCCAATCAAGAGGCTCTAATTGAGTCAATGCTTTGACATCATGCTTATAGGAGTTGGGAATGTGACAGCCATCCTGACTCCATCTTGAGACTCAACATCATTTTATTCCTGTGCCTGGAGTAAGTTCTTGTGCTTGGAAAAACCACCCAAAACCTACACCCTGTTTGGCAGTAAAGTTGCTGAATTTGCAGGATGTTGTGGAGCTCACCTTGTGTATATGAGACTTTCTTGTGCCCCCCCTCCAATAAGCTGGCATGGTTTTGCCCCTGTAAGATTCTGCTTGCCCTCCCCCAAACCCTCCCCAACTGAAAGCTTGATTTAAAATGTGAAATCAAATTGCTTTCCATTGTGGAGAGAACAGTACAGGGATTAACCCCCCTTAGCCAATGGCTTTAATAAACAGATTCAAATCTGGCACAGAATGTGGTCCATCTCCATTGTTCTAACTTGCTTGTCCATATCATAGGCATGGTGACATCAGCCTATAATCTAAGCACTTAGGAATCTGGCATGGGAGGATCGTCCACAGTGGCCTACATTGTGAGTACACCACCTAAACTACAAACTAAACTAGTGAGACCCTGTCTCAGAGAAAGAGAGAGATGGGGGGAGAATATGAAATAATAATAAAGAATTTCTTTGATGATGGGACAGGGGATCAGGGAAAGGTAAGAAAGGAGAGGTCAGGAGAGCCAGGGTGATTAAAAAGATCAATATTTATATGTATTAAAAATTAAAAATACTCAGAAATGTAAAAATAATCTCAATTAAACATACTTTGAAATGAATTTTGAGGGATGCTGGCCTTAGTCTTGCCATTTTCTAGCCTATTGTCATGTAAAATTTTATGGAATAAATTTGCATATTCATCAGAGTTAAATTGTCTTTCTCCTAACATATTCACAGCTAACCAGAAAACCTAAGACAATGAGGAAAATTTCCTCACTTGCAACAGTAATAATGTGCATATTTATGCTGCTTATTAGCTACTGGACAGCTTTGTTTGTGCCTCTACTTTTTGTGGTTATATCTCCATGAAATTGTTGTACTATTTCATTGTATCTCAGAAGAGAAAAACTTATACAAAAATTTTAAATACTTGACTCAAGGCCACATATCTCTATAGAATGATGTCCAAAGTATAAGGGAAGTTGCCTAGCAACAGAGCTCAGGTTTTTATGTTTACTTTGCCTAAAGAAATGAAGGAATTTCCTGGTATTTTCACTTTAGTATTGAAGATCTTCATTAACTCAGTGACAGAAATAACAGTGATATTATATCAATATATAAAAAATACTTTGTGGAAATGATTTCCACTGGATTTGTTAAGTTATTGCAGTGATTAGGGTATTACACATTTTGGCTTGAGTTGATAAGATACAGCCCCCAAAATATAAGAAAAACAAGGAAGGAGAGGAGGAAGGAGGGAAGGAAGGAAGGAAGGGGAGGGGGAGGGAAGGAGGGAAGCACAGAGGGAAGGAAGGCAGATAGTAGGGAATGGGGACAACAGGGTGATAAAGAAGGAAGGATGGAGGAAACATGAAAGAATGAATAAAAGAAGGAATGAGCAAAGAAACAATGTAGCAGCAAAAGAACAGAGTGGATAGGGTTAGTTTAAAAAAGGGCTGAGCTCAGGTATCATTCCATTTTCAAGATTCAGAAGTGGATGATGCACTGGTAAATGTGGTGTTTTATATATAGAAAAGATTCTCCACATAACAGCAATGGATAAGAGAGGTTCAAATTGAACATAAGTTGTAAAAATGTACAATAAAATTTCCTCAACCCTTGTTTTAAAGTCCAGTTAATCTACAAAATCATAATTTTCAGTGAGCTTTTCCCATTTGAATTTACATTTATTTACATAATCTAAACTCCAAAGATAAGTCTATTCCCAGAAGAGGTGGAACCCATGAAATTGCTCACTTTGTACAATGAGTGGCAACAAGATATAACCACTGCAAGCGTGGAGGAATCTCAGCCACATATTAAACCTTAGTTAAAGCCAACCATGTACAGATATGAAAATCGGTGAACTTGTAATTGAAAGAGCTTACGTTAACTCTCCAAGTCTTCTCTGTTGATCACTATCAAACATGTATAAGACTAAGGATCAAAATGTATAATAGATAATATGAAATTGGGACAAATGTTGTAAAGGGGTAGAAGAAGTGGGAGGGGTAGGGGAAAGGAAAGAAGGGAAAAGAAAAAATATGAGAAAAGGAAACAAATGGAATCAGTGTCTTTGTAAGATTGGATGGGGAGAGGGTTTGAAGGGAGGGCAGGGGAATAGGGAAAAAATAAGAACCAAGAAACATCATGTGCAGGTGCTTGTTCCCAATAATGACTGTAACTCTATTGTGTACCTAAAAT
>NW_004624921.1:1851512-1863146 GCF_000247695.1 Heterocephalus glaber
GCTGGGGATATCACAATCCCCAACATGAAACTATACTACAAAGCTACTGTGATAAAAACAGCATGGTACTGGCAAAAGAACAGACCTGAGGATCAGTGGAATAGATTAGAAGATGCAGGGGCAACTCCAGACATATTCAGCCTCCTCATCTTTCACAAAGGAGCCAACCACCATAATCGGAGAAAAGATAGCCTATTTAATAAATGGTGTTTGAAAAATGGATTTCAACCTGCCAAATATTAAAACTAGACCCATACCTATCACCATGCACTAAACTAAGATCAAAGTGGATTAAAAATATAAATATTAAGACAGAAACACTAAACTTGCTGGAAGATAAGTTAGGTGGAACTCTTGAATACATTGGCATAGGAAAAGTCTTCATGAACAAAAACCTCAGCAGCACAAGAACTAGCAGAAAGAATCAACAACTGCAACCTCATCTTATTAAAAAGCTTCTGCACTGCAAAAGAAATTACCAACAGAGCTAACAGACAACCTACAATATGGGAAAAATTTTTAGCAGCTGTACCTCAGACAAAAGACTACTATCTAGAATATATAAAGAATGAAAAAATCAGATCCCCCCCAAATTCAATGACCCAATTCAAAATTGGGCATCTAAAATGAACAGACATTTCTCAGACAAAGAAGTAAAAGCAGCAAACAAATACATAGTGTACTTCATTTTATTTTTATTTTATTAAAAACAAATGAGTGGAAATGATTAATTGGTACTGAGACTAACATAACTTTTGTAATGAATTCAGTGGGCAAAAACTCTTGTTCTACATAATCAAGTCATATTTTGTCTTGAAAACAATAAGAAGAAATTAAAATATAATAGTAAAGCTGAAATATATTATTGAGTATGAAAATCCAAGATGATGAAGCAAAGGGAGAATTTGACAATGTACACAATGAGAATTAGAGGCAAATGCTATTGTGAATCTTGCATGAAGTTATGAACAAATCAATTTTCATGTATATATAAAAATGACTCTCTCAGGAAAATGTGCAAATGTCCCTACATTTTCAGAGATGACTACTGTGCATAAAGGAACTGTTTCTGTTAATTATTATATTGTTGGACTTGTAAAAAGCCACTGTTATTCATTAGTAATTTAGTTTATTCAGAGACAGGCTACTTTGGAGATTAAACACCAGTATCCAACCGTTTGTCTAACTGGGCACACTGAGGTTTCAACCAAATGAGGGGGTGAGGTGAATTTCTATGTCAGTAACCTCTCAGTAGGATGTGATTGCAAGATACTGAGGAATGCTTTCTTATCCAAGATTATCTAATGTTGAATCCAAATCAGGTCATGTGTAGTGCTGTTCATGACAGCAGAGAAATTTTTATAAGTAAGTATGAAACCACAGCAACAACCAAAGTCTCATAAAGGATTTAAAATCCCTTTCAATGTAAATGATAATGTCGCAGGCCGAGACAGGTGGAGAGTCCCTGGGCCTGACTCTATTGATGATTCAGAAGGTTGTGGAACAATCAGATGGAGACTGAAAGTGTAGAAGCAAAGTTTTACTTTTATTCAGCAAGCACACAAGAGTACAGCTGCCTTCTCTCAGAGAGACAGGCAGGGGTGCCTGAAATGGAGCAACCATTGAAGAGGGGCTCAAGATGCTTATTTTATAGTTGAGGGCCTATCCTGCCTCTGGGGTAAGGGTGCCTCTACTTGATTGGATAATGATTAACTTAGCTCATTATTAGGGACAACAGGGAAGGCTCTTTTTGGGGCCTTTTACATCTTAGGGCCAATGTTCTTTTTCCTTTTGATCTTAGCAAACTAAGCTTTGCAGGGTACATAATGAAAAGGAGGTGCAACTGCAGACTGTTAGCTTTTCATGGGTAGTTAAGCCTGTTCTGCCAGCTATCTGAAATCCTTCAGCAGGGTGGGGGTGGTCCCTCATCTCTCCCTCCCTATGGGTCTCTAACCCTATAGTACCACTCTGAGTCACCCTACCAACTGCTGTTGGGACCTTGGGCAACAAGTGCTCAAGGTACTTCCTGCTGATAGTGGCCCCTGGCAGGAAACAGGGTGGGGTACTCATCAGGAGGTTGATGGAAGGGTCCCCAGTAGAAGGAGGACAGGTCCATTTAAGGTTTCATCTGGAGGACCATCTGCATCTTGACAGCATTGATGTGGTCTGCAATGAAGTGAGTTAGGCAATTAATTATACATGGGCCAAAGAGACATATGAGTAGGATGAAGAGGAAGGGTGTTATGAAAGGTAAGACCCAGGACTTGAGGGTTGGAATTAGGCCCTTGACCTGAGTGAAAACTTGGGAAGAGAGTTGGTCTACTTGTTCCTCATCATGGAGCCATTTGACTCTGTCCAAAATGATGTATGTCCTGGTTTCTACCTCCCAGGAGCTATTTATGTACATACAGCAATACCCATTTAGCATGGCACATACTCCTCTCTGGCTAGCAAGTATCCAGCCAAGAACCTGTCTATGTTCTAGATTCACCTCAGCCAGGGAATCCAGAGACTTTTGAGGGTCTCAGAAGTTGCTTCCCATGGACTCAGCAATCTTGGCCATCATGGCTGTGAGGTTTGTGATTTGGACTGTTTTGGCAACCACACCTTAGATAATTCTTCCCAAGGCAGCCACAAGTGCTTTTATTCCTAGAACAATGAAGGTTATGGGCTCCCTCTTTCATTGGGAAGACAGATTCTGAGCCTCTCTTCCTGGGTGAGGAAGCCCTTCCCACAGAGAATTGAATAAAATCTGATTGAGTCTCAATATTCCTTCAGGATGGGGACTCAGTTGGACAAGTCCCTGAGCCCCAACACAGGTGTGAGGGTCTAGGTACTGGAGTCCTATGGCTCCATAGGGCTGGGATAGGAGTCCATATGAGCACATATGAGATGGGCTTTGTCACTGGGTGCTCTTAGGCACGAGGTTTTCCTCACTTCAGGGGAGTTGTCCACTTATGACAGGGATCTCAAAAGGAAAAGGAGGGGTGCCAAGTGCATAACCACCCCGTAGTGGTGATATCTGTGCTCAATTCCAGTTCTTACCTTCTATTTTATCCCAAGGAAGGCCAATGGAGACTATCAGGTGGTCAGGGGGTAGGGGTGACGTCTGGATGGGCAGGCTGCTTCTGAAAGTCCTGTGTCCTCTTGTAATGGTCTGGACTCAAGTGGTAAAGTGAACCTGTGGAAGTATGAGATCAACATCTTTGCATGTAACTCAGCCAACCTCTCCCCAAAATCCCTGGCATTTAGCTGTCTGCCACTGGTAAGAGTGGTCCTGATAGAAAATCTGAGAGGAACTTCTGGTGCCGGTTCTATCAGGCAAGTCACGTCCTTAGAAGAGGACGATTTATTTGGGGCTGATTGGATAAGGTCCCAGTAGTATCCTTTGACATAAGCTCCCAAGAGTTTTGCAGAGTGGGTATATGGGTGAGGTCTATGTATACATTGGAATAATTAAGTGACCTCACAGATAGGATTACCTCCTCAGGGCTATCTAAACCAAGGAGCTGGAAAGTTGGAAGGTGGGCTGCCATTTTGGGCCCTGGGAAACATAGCCAGAAATTAGGGAATCCAGATGCAAGGGATTGTGTCATCCTTACAACAGAGTTATTATTCCAGGGATTTTCTAAACAGTAATGGTAAGTCTGGAGCAATATCAGTAAGAGGAGTAGAGTGGTAATCTTTCTTACATGCAAAATTGTTCCACCTATTGGGAAAGAGACAAAAAGATTGTAAACAATGTAGGACAATGATGGCAAACCCAAGTGCCACACAAACTCAGAACAAAGGGTGCTTATATCCCTGTGGGTCAAGTGGCATTACTTGTCTTTATGCCTTTGGAAGAGGAAATGGAGGTCCTCCACAGGTTCACAGGAATAGGACATGGGTAGATATCTGCCTGAGATGGTGTTCTTAGAGACTCAGATGATGGATGAGCTTTAGTCTCTCTGGGGGTGGCCCATGGCTTGATTCAGGAATGGTTGATCCAGGGGTTGTGACTTATAACCTTGACAGCTGAGGGCATGGATAAGAGGACCACACAGGGGCCTTCCCATTGGGACTGGGCTAGACTCTGAGTATCCAGAGCCTTTACCAAAACCAATGTTACTGGGTGAAAGAGAGGTTCTCCCATGGGAGTGGGTCCAGGCTTGGTCTGCCTCAGGATGGACAGGATGTGTTGGAACTGGGCTAGATCTTGTACCTGTTGTAAGGCTCTGTGTATCTGCTCATTAATGAGGAGATTATTTCAAAGGAAAGGCCTCCCATAGAAGAGCTCAAAGGGAGACAAACCTTGGAACCTCAGAGTTGTTCTGGACCAGATGACAGCCACAGGCAGGAGTTGCATCCATGATACCTTACATTCCAGTGATAGCTTTAAAAGATGTTGTTTGAGAATCCCATTAGCCCATTCTACCTGTCCAGAGGACTGTGGCCTCCATGCACAATGGAGGTGATAGTCAATCTCAAGGGCTTGGGAGACCACCTGACTGACCTTGGACCAGAATGCCAGTCCATTGTTGCTCTGGAGTGTCCATGGCGCCTCAAACTGAGGGATGATTTCCTGGACTAAGACCTTGACCACCTACTTTACCTTTTCAGTTCAAGTTGGAAAGGCCTCAATCCACCCAGTGTGAGCATCCACAAATACCAATAGGCATTGGTTGGATTTTCCTGGTATATGGGTAAAGTCAATCTGCCAGTCCTTCCCTGGACAGGATCCATGAAATTGGTGTCCAGAGAGTTGAAAACATTGGTTTTGTGGATTAGTCCTCAGACAGATTTCACACCCCTTAACAACTTGTTGTACTATCTGGTCTAAATCCTTTCCTTGGAAAATATTTTTGACTAGGATAAGAGTATTTTTTTTGCCTATGTGGCAAGTGTCATGAAGGCTCTTGATAACTTGCCATGCCAAAGTGGCTGGTAAGAAAAATCATTTGGTGGAGGTGACCCACTATCTATCTGAGTTCAGATTCCATTCCTGCTCTTGAGCATACTGTGTCTCCTGGTCAGTATTTTGAGGAGGAGTAAGGACGAGCAAGTTAGCTGACCACAGAAGGGGTCCTTTAAAATGTTGGGTAGCAGCTACTTTGGCTTCCCTATTAGCTCCGTTATTTCCCTTGGCAACAGGGCCTTGATGTCCAGGGCAGTGGATGACAGCTACCTCCTGTGGCAGGTGAATGGACTCAATGAGGTAGAGGATCTCTGAAGCATGTTTAATGGGAGATCCTTGTGAGGAAAGCAATCCCTTCTCTTTCCATATAGCTGCATGGATGTGAACTATATGGTAAGCATATTTAGAGTCTGTGTAGATGTTGACTTTCTTACCTTTGGCATAATTATTTATGCTAAAATCAATTTTTGTATATTATTTCCTGTGTTTTAATTCTCAATGCCTTCCCATACTAATTGAAATAATTCTAGTCTTGGGATTTCACTGAGGCACAATAAGATTATTGGATGTATAGAATTTCAAATTCCTGAAGATATGACTGAGAAAGTAAAATAATTCTTTACTCATTAAGATTTTAAAGATTGGCTACTTCTCCCATGTCCTCTGGCCAAGAGCAGGAAAAGGCACCTCTTCCTGTCCTCCCCTCAGCAATTGGGCTGAAAAGTAATGATCTGACAGAAAAATATTGTGTCCTACTTAAAAGAATACTCAGATACAACCCCAGGAGTTCAATATCTGGTTTAATTTGGACATGGGAGGAAGGGAGCTTGGGGTGACCTTGGCATAAAAGCCCTTGCACTTCAAAACTCACAGATAGAACTCTGATGCCAAAAGGGACCTCTCTGTCTCCTTTGGTTTTCTTTCCACCAATTAAATTTTCTCCATCTATTTTGGGGGTAGTAAAGGCAATAAGGACCTTCAATTCTGATAATGATGTATTTTCTTTACATCTATTCAAAATCAATTTTCTTGCATAAATTACATTTTCAGAAAATGTACACTGCTTGCATACTTTGTTTCCACCCATTCTATATTACTGCTTTGCAAACCATAACATTATTCATGGCAAGGTTAAATGATATATGTATCCATCCATGTTAATCTGATAAAATTCCCATTTTATTTCACCTAGTGTAATTTCCTCCAATTTAAGAATGACACTTACTTACACTGGGTTAAAATGATTAAAATGAATAACTGATAATTTGAAATAGGAAGAAAGGTCCAAAGGGGTAGGGGTGGAGGGAGGGGAAGGTGAAAGGAAAGAAGGGAAAAGAAAAATGATGAAAAAAGAAAAAAAACATGGAAATAAAGTCTATGTAAATAGGGAAGTGTTGAGGAGGAGAAGGGGACACAGGTAATGGGGGAAAAAATAAGAACCAAGATACATCATGTACAGGTACAAACACCCAATGATAAATGTAAATGGATTGTATACCTAAAATGTACCAATAAAGAACTTAAGAATTAATGAAAAAAGAAAGACCAAAGAAAAAAGAAAACAAAAAAAGAAAAAAAGAATGATACTTACTGTGAGACAAAGACAGAAAAAAAGAAACTTCTTCCAATAATATCTGCTTGGAAATTTGTAAAATTTAGATTTCAGGAGTTGAAAACTTCATTGGTATAATATTTATTTTTCTGAAATAATTTAACTTAATATTCCTGTGTATTCCTTTTTCATTCTGAGGTTAATTATATCACAGTAGAAATTTTGTTCATGTGGTATTGAACTGCAAAATTTATCAAGAAGATTTGTCTACAGAGAATTCAAGGGAGAAACTGTGAAAATAACCAGAACAGTTCATTCCTTCTCTCCAAGGCTGTTAATTGCAGAGATCCTTATATGATGGACATGTGGAATACTGCAGCATTTGGTCACCCTCAGGGAGCCATTTCCAAGGAAGGCTGCTTTGAGTGATTCCAAGGACAAAAGTTTGATGATTAAATGGACAGAATTTTTGGTTTGTTTTTCTCCTAGAAGCTCCACATTAAAGAGCATACTTATCTTCTCCTGTGATACTCTAAGTTGTCAAACTCAATTTACTAACTTCTCACATTGGCACATAATTACATAAACTTACAGAGAATAATATTTACATTAAATGGAAGAATCAAGAAGTTTTGACTAGGGTGCAGGACAAAAAATTTCCAGAGACATGGTCATTTTATGATTGATACACTCAAAGATGGAACAATAAAATTTTCACTAGGAACATTTTTTCTTACAAGTCCAATTTGCCCACAGAAATAACACACACTCATTAGAAAAAATATTTTAGAAATTCAAAGGAAATGAATCAACTAAAGCCTTTTTAACATTTTGTTTACACAAGAGCAATTTTTCCATTGATGCATCCTTTTTGCTCCAATTTTTTGAATGTGTACTTATAGATTTGCATCATTATTAGAATACTGTGTGTTTAGGATCTCATCCTCATCTCATGGCTATAGTACAACCTACCATGACCTGCTACATTAGCCTATTATTAACCAACACCCCCATGTATTATGCATTGGAGCATACCCCAGTCTTTCCTAGATGCATCAGTGGTCACAGATGAGAATTACATGGGGCAGTACCTCCATTCGGGTTTGGGAGGGTGATGGGCTTCATCTGCAGCCCATCTTTGTGTAATGTTTTACTCTTTTAGTGTACTTCATTTGATTTTTATTTTATTAAAGACAAATTAGTGGAAATGATTAATTAGCACTAATATAACTTTTGTAATGAATTCAGTGGGCAAAAAAGTATTCTTGTTCTATATAATCAAGACATATGTTGGGCTGGAGATTTAGCTCAGTGGTTCTGGTGCCTGCCTTGCAAGCACAAGGTCCTGAGTTCAATCCCCAGTATCAAAAAAAAAAAAAGAAGACATATGTTGTCTTGAAAACAATGACAAAATTAAAGTAATAATAGTAAAGCTGGAATATATTATTGAGTATGAAAATCCAAGATGATGAAAGGGAGAATTTGACAATGTATATAATGAGAATTAGAGGCAAATGCTATTGTGAATCTTGCATGAAGTAATGAACAAATCAATTTGCACGAAGTCATGAACAAATCAATTTGCACATATATATAAAAATGACTCTCTCAAGAAAATGTGAAAATGTCCCCACATTTTCAGAAATGACTCCTGTGGACAAAGGAACTGTTTCTGTTAATTATTATATTGTTGGACTTGTGGAAGGACAGTGTTATTTATCAATAAGCTACTTTGGAGATTAAAAGCCAGTATCCAACTGTGTAACTAACTGGTTACACGGAGGTTTCAGCCAAATGAGGGGGTGAGGCTGAATTTCTATGTCACTATCACCTCAGTAGGAGGTGACTGCAAGAAAGTGTGAGCAATATTTTCTTACCCAAGATTTTCTAACATTGAATCCAAATCAGGTCATGTGCAGTGCTGTTCATGACAGCAGAGCAATACTTATAAGTAAGTATGCCTTCACTGCAGCAACCAAAGCCTAATAAAAAATTTAAAATCCCTTTCAGTGTAGACCATGATGTAGTTTAATTACTAGAGCATCACATTTAAATTGTGGCTGTTTTTCACCTCCTCCCACTCTTCCTTTCCCTCTACCTACTTCTCTCTTTTTTTTTTCCCTATGTATCTTCTCTCTCCTGGATTATTCTTATTTTTTTTAATTTTTATTTTATTTTATTTTTTTGGTACTGAGGATCGAACTCAGGTCCTTGCACTTGCGCAGCAGGTGGCGAAACCACTGACCTAAATCCCTGGCCCTCCTGGATTATTCTTACTATAATTTTTTGTTCATATTTGGCTAATTCAAGAATTGAATGGATATTTAAGTTTTAATTACATATTTATGGAAATTTTGAAGTAGATGTGGATATTTTGATGCATGAATATGAGCAGTATGTGACTGATTTAGATATATTAATATATTTATCATCCTATACCTTTATCATGTCTTTATGTTGAATACATTGCTACTCTTTTCATTTTTTCACAAATACTATTTAATTTTTAAAATTATAACACTTTATGTGCTATATTTTATTATTTTATTTCCCCAACTTGACTAGAAGGGATTCATTTTTCTCTCTAGTATCTAGCAATAATAAATGCTTGTCTTATTATTTTATCAGTTTAATATTACTGAAAATCAATTAGGCACAGCAGTTGTCTACCCCTACTATACCTCAGCACGTCAGTATATTAATGTAAATGATAATTAGATAAAAATTAAAACCTTGATCCAATATGACCTTTGTTCTTACAGAGAAGACAGATTAGGACACAGACACATCAGGCAGAAAGGCTACATGAAGACAGAGGGTAAAGCTGAACACCCAAAATCCACAAGGAGAAGACTCCGAAGAAAGCACCCTGCCAACACCTTGGTTTTTGATTTCTAGTATCCAAAACCAAGAAAATGTATCTGTGCTGTTAAAACAATTCCATCTATGACATTTTCTTATTTCAATCCCAGAAAACTAATGGAACCAGTATTATCATACATGAACATATGCATTCATGTATGTGTGTATGAACTCAGAAAGAAAGAAAGAAATATACACAAGTGTGGAAAACTGCATAGACTAAGATCTTTATTTGTAAAGTTTCAATAAGAATAGCAACACTGTTTATCTAAAACGAGATTCTTCAGTTCAAATTTTGCTGAGAAAAATTCACTTGATCCCTACACACACATTTTCTGAACAGTCTTTTTATTGCCTTTTTGACATCTTTGTTCCTCAAACTGTAGATGACAGGATTCAGTATGGGAATGACAATGGAGTAACGCATGGACATTATCATGTCATGCTCCATGGCATAGCTGGTACTCGGTCTCACGTACATGAAGAGGGTTGTCCCTTGATAAATGGACACTCCACTTAGGTGAGAGCCACATGTAGAGAACACTTTCCTCCTCCCTTCAGCAGAACACATCCTCAGAATGGCCAAAAGGATGAAGTCAAAGGAGATGAGGACAATCAGAATGGTGACCACCTCAATGGAGCACACAAAGAGAAAGAGTAGCAGCTCATTGGTATGAGTGCCAGAACAGGAAATGGCAAGAAGAGGAGGGATATCACAAAAGATATGTCTAATTTCATTGGGCCCACAGAAGGATAGAGCGAAAACTGCCACTGTATATACTGTGGAATGCAAAAGTCTCCCAACACAGGAAGTGGCAATGAGTGACACATAGACCCTGGGTGTCATGCTCACGGAGTACAGTAGCGGGTTGTAGATGGCTACATAGCTGTCATAAGTCATTGCTGCCAAGAGAAAGCATTCTGGAGTCCCAAAAGTAACAGCAAGAAACATCTGCGCTACATATTCAAGAAATAAAATGACTTTCCTTTTTGACATAAAATCTCCTAATATTTTTGGAGTAATAACAATAGAAAAACAGGCATCCACAAATGATAAAACACTCAAAAAATAGTACATTGGGTTGTGCATCTGGTAATCCTCAATGATCAATAGAATCAGCCCTATGTTTGCCATAACAGTAAAAAGGTAAATAGGTAGAAACAGGAAAAAGAGAATGGTCTGCAGGTGAGAATTGTCTATGAAGCCCTTGAGAACAAATGCTGTAACTTCAGTGTTATTGTTTATACTGAAACACATAGGAAAGACTTGAAGACATTCAGAGGGTTACAGTCCATATTCCTATGAAAATACTGAACAGTGCTGTATGTCCAGGGACCATGCACTCTATGTATTTATTTTGTATCAATATATAATGTCTAAACAGTAGATTAGGAAACAATGTCATGAAGTCGGTCAACGTTTGATTTCTCCAATGCAGATACAAATGGGAGATGTAAGTGTTCACTCACAGTCTAACTTGGTAGTATTTCTAATACATCAGGACAACTGGCTAAGCTGTCCTCATATTTTTTAGCTGGTACTATATCACAGCTTATTAAATACATAGTCAGCAAGTTAGAAAAGAGTTCTGACAAAACTCATCAGATAATGTCAGGGTACAAATCATAGGGAAAGATTCTTAGAATTCTAGATCTTTCAGCAATTTTGTAAAAATAATTTGTTATACTGTCCTACAGAATGAGACCATTATTTTACAACATCAGTGTAAATACTGAAGGACAAAAATATCACTAAAATCTAGTTTATATATACAATATGCCACATTAAATTGATTCTACACAGCAACTGCTTCCTGTATTATAGTATTGAATAAGTTTTCTTCTAAATTTTTCTATCTCTAACAGGTCCTATTGAGTTTGTCTAAATTGGGTTAATGAATATGTAAGGGAAAAGGTGGGCCATAAAATTTATATGAGAATGCATGTTTATTCAAATTTCTTTCTTAAGTACATGGAATTCCTTTACCTTTTTAAACTAGTTTGTTTTTCATTTTAGTTTCTTCTGAAAATTTAAATTCATGGCATTCTCTATGTTTTTGCACTTTCATATCCAGTGAAATTCAGTAGAATTATTCTGAAAAAAATATAACAAAGGTTATTTTTAAAAGTTGCTATACTTAGTTAATATTTACGGAATCTGTAAAATAGCGGCAAGGTAAGTATTCATGAAGTTACAACTAAATATGTCACAAATATCATAATTAAGTTATAATGCTCAATATTATTTAGAACAAGATTCATAACAAAAATTAAAAGCAAAAAAGGGCTAAAAGAAATACGGAAAAGTAGAAATCTCCCATCA
>NW_004624921.1:1881137-1910769 GCF_000247695.1 Heterocephalus glaber
GAGGTGGGCCAGGGGCCGTGAGCAGCAGTAGGAATGGTACCCAAAAGCCCTTTCCTGTGGGCTGGGAGCAGCAGGAGGGATGGTGGCCAGGAAGCCCCTTCCTCTGGACCAGGAGCAGTGGGACGGAGGCACAGAAGCCCCTCCCTCTGGGCCGGGAGCTGTGGGAGGGATAGTGGTCTGGAAGCCCCTTCCTCTTGGCCCAGAGCAGAGGGACAGAAGGTGGCCCAAAAGCCCTTTCCTCTGGGCTGGGAACAGGACTAGGAATCGTGACTGGGAAGCCCCATCCTCTTGAACAGGAAGAGTGGGACAACGGCTCAGAAGCCCCTACCTCTGGGCCAGGAACAGCGGGACTCAGTACATTGGTCTGGTGGGCTGGTGTCCTCTGCATCTTTGTAGTGTGGAACCAGGTGGCTGCCTGTCTGCAGCGGGGTGATTTGGTGTCTTCCATGTGACTCAGGACATTGGTAGGGCATGCACAGACCTTCCTGTGTGCAGCAGGCTGATTCAGCATGTTCTGTGTGACTCAGGACCTTGGTAGAGCATGCACAGACCTGCCTGTCTGCAGTGGGCTGATGTGGCATTTTCTCTGCTACATTTATTATTATATTACTTTTTAATTGTTTTTTCTTTTTCTCTGGTATTTTCAACCTGCATCTGGTTCACTCCATTGGTTTAGAACCAGTTTACAAAGGGATGACTGCGCTGTCTTCTTCATATATATATATATGTATATATATTAGGCAAAATGTATTTTGTGAACTAGGAACCATGATTAGCAACAATAAATAATAATAAAAAACAGTTTCTCACTTTCACTCATGTGATATGTATTATTGCATTGTGTTTATATTTCCTTGATGACCCCTTGTAACTGAAATCACAGATGGGGAAATGACAATAAAAGGGAGAATACTGTTCAAATTCTACAGTTGTGACATCATAATTACTTTGTCAAATGTAAATATTCTAAATATCTCCTGTCAAAAAAATAGGTCTTAAAGATTTTAATTTGTTTGTGGTTATGTCATTGAGAGATTTTCTTGTGACAATCTAAGCATCCCCTTATTATAAAATTGTCTTTATTTTGAAAGTTAGGTCATAACCAATCAATGTGATGTCATGGTGATATGTAGTCAAAATAATTGCAATAGGTTTATTCTAGAAGAAACTATGGGAGTTTCAAAACAATGCTATAAAATAAGCTAAAGCATATAAAATAGATTCAACACATTTTATAGCATATTTACATCAGTTTATATCACTCAATAAGAAAAAATGATAAAACATTTTACTTTATAAGTAAAGCGTTATTATCATAAAGTATAATTTCTAACCATTTAACTATTATAATATTATAAGTATAACCATTCTTCACAAACAAAATTCAATAAAGTATTTCAAATTGTCATTTGATAAAGGCTAAGCTTTATTCTTTTATCATTCTGGAAATAACAATGGTGCTGGACCGAGTTTTAATTTTCAACTTAGTTGAACAACAGAAGGTGTTTGAAATAATGCATGAATGCTATTTGAAATATAGGATTCTAAATTATGTTTAAAAACTTTCTGTACTTTCAGTATTTTCAAGTTTAATGGAAATTTCTTGAATCCTGATTTTTGACGAATTCCAATCTACTCAGACATGGTTGAGTACATTTGCATTGTTATTTTAGCAATTCCATAAGGCTGACATATAAAGAGAAGAACTTCTGTTCCTATGAAATTATTTATTCTAAAATAACATTATTCATATTCTTAGTGAAAGATGGCACACAAACTGAGAGGCATGAGATGGCAAGGAGGCCTACACCCGAGTGCATGAGAATCGTGTATCTTATTTCTGACTCTCATCTCTGATGTAGTCTCATCCCTGGTGAGCTTCCCAGTCCCCAACCCCTGGTTTCCTTATATGAAAATGGCTCAGGGTGACAGTTTCAAAGAAGGCAGATTCTGCTCACCCTGTAACCAATCATTCTGTGTGTGTGTGTGTGTGTGTCTATGTGTGTGTGTGTGTGTGCATATTGTGTATCTGTGTGATTATGCATTTACTAGTTCTACCTTCTGCGTGAATACTTCAGATCATATTTTATAGTTACTCAACCCATAGAAAATGAAAACTTATTATATGGGAAGTTAGATTTTCAAAGTCATATTTTGAGCATTTAAAGGAATCAAATTATACCATAATGGCATAAAATTATTTTTAATTGAAGATAGTTGAGACTCAGTAGATGCAACAATAAGCATGTTGAGAAGCTTTCTTATCTGAACAAAGACAGGAATTTCTAAGAGCTGGTGCCACAAATCCTCTTTCCAGGATGGCAGTGGCTTCACTCCAGGGAGGAGAGAAGAGAAACGCTGCTATAAATCATCTCTGGGGGAGATTTCCTGCCTGGAAGAAGACTGAGATGTCCACTTGCCCTAGCATAAAGCAATCACCACACACTCCATCTCCCACGTGTTCCATGAAAAGCCCAGTTTTTCATCCCATGAAAGCTTTTCTCCATGTATTTCCTTTCCCTATAAAACTGGGTACAAAAAACTCTAATTACTGAGCCACCTGGATATTTTGTGCATAAGAATAAATGATATTTTTTCTTTTGCCAGTAGAGTTCACAGTTCCCCAAATCATGAACCCAAGAAGATAAAAGAAAGCTTTTCCATGTAAATGTACATGTGTGCTTCCATGCATATGTGTGTGGTAATGAGTGTTACAAAAGCCAGCAACCAGGCATCTTGAAACATAATCTACCTTCAATTAATTTTGTCTTCCACACATCCTTAGGCATTTAGCAATGTACTGTCTTCTGGTATCAATAAATGTGCTTTAAATGTTTCTGCCTGAAAATTTATATTTCTTGAGTAAATATTTCCCTCCTAATTATTCATTTCATGGCTTTGTTGGTGTCTCTGTTTCTTACACTGTATATCAGAAAGTTTAGTGTTGGGGGCAAAAGAGTATAAAACACAGAAATTATTTTGGCTGTATCCTGTGGGTAGCCAGTGCTGTTTCCCAGGTAAGTGAATATCATTGTCCTGTAGCAGAGAGTTTGTATGGTTAGATAGGGGAGACACTCAGATAAGGCTTTATGTCTGCCACTGGTAGACTGCATTTTCAAGATAGTGATAAGAATTCCCAAATAGGAGCTGATCACTATAAAAAATGTAGTAACCTAATGTCACTCCAGAAAGGACAATGAATAAAGCCTCACCATGGTGGGTGTAAGAATAGGAGAGTTTAAAGAGCAATGGGATATCACAGAAATAATGATTGATGATGTCAGGCCCACAGAAAGACACACTGAGCAAGCTGCTCAGATGGGTGAGCAAGTTGGCAAAATACAGCAGGTAAGAGGCGGTTACCAGGTGGACACAGCAGGCGGGGGTCATGAGACCTTCATAGTGAAGAGGGTGGCAGATGGCCAGGAATCGATCAAATGCTATTGCGGCCAGGAGGAAGCATTCCATGGTCAGCAACATGCTGACAAAGGAATACTGCAGGAGACATTCTGGTAGAAGATGGCCCTCTGTCCTGCCATGTAGTTCTTCAGCATTTTAGGGATCAAGACGGAGGAATAGCAGACATCCAAGAAAGCCAACTGGCAAAGGAAAAAGTACTTGGGAGAATGGAGCTGGGAGCTGACCAAAATTATTGCAATAATCTAAAAGTTGCCCCGCACAGCAATTGACATAGATGGAGAGAAACACCATGGAGAGCACAATATTCAGTTCTGGGTCATCAGACAGACCCAGGAGGATGAACTCATGACCACAGTGGTGTTCCTGTGAGCCAAGTATGTGTCTCGCCTGTGAGCAATCTGCAAAGACTAAGAACAAAAACAAGGTTACCAGAAAGTCATTACAGCTCAACTATGTGAATTCAGTGGCCTGCACCCTTACAAAACTGCAGTTTTAATTACCAATAATAATAATACCTCAAAATAAACTTACATTTTTAAAGCATGATAAAAAAGGTTGGTTGGATTTCATCAAGGGATACAAATTGACACTATAAGAACTCATGGAGAAATTATAAATCCTCTTGGAAAGCCCTAATAATGTTTAATGGAGAGAGTTCAAAAGATAAATCCTGCATAATAGATTATGTATTCCAGATAAATAATAGAAAACAAAAGTTTCATAGTTTAAGAAAGAACATCTTTTAACCAAGAACAGAATAAACAAACAAGCCTCACAATATTCAATAAGTAGATTTTGACACAACTAGCAAAATTATTTTCTTTTGTATTTAGCCAAGTTAAGCCACAAACACAATATACATATGTGTTGTACACATAGGTACATATATCATCACCTTGGACAAATTGCATAGTACCTATAAAAGAGAAAAATGAGAATCAATGGTGTCTGCAGTACAAAATAAAACTAAACATACATTTTCTATCACAATGTAATTACTTATTTTATAAAACTAATATGTTGTAGGAAGTCATTATTTGCAACTCCAAGTGACATCTGAATCTCTGTTGCATTTGCTTTCTTTTTTTGGCATGGAGGATTGAACTCAGGACCTTGTGCTTCCAAGGCAGGCAGCTGCACCACTGAGCTAAATCCTTTGTTGCATTTATCATCCAACCACTTTTGTTCATATAGATCAGATTTTCAAATAATATTTTCATTGTTACCTAAAAAGAAAACATTCAATATATTTGAATCCCTTGATTCAAACCTCACATCTAATTTTAGAAACAATGCGTATATTTCCTGTTTATTAGATCACATAGGAGCCTAACTTTCTATCCAAAAAGAAGTGAGGATATTAAATAAATTTCATTTTATGCTTTATTATTTTACCTCAAATACATGAAAAGTAAATTGCTGATATCTGTTATATTTGGCTAGTACTTTGTTAAGTATGCTTAAGAGAGACTATCTTTACTACAGGGCATTTTAGGACACATAATAGGCCACTGCAGTTAGAGAATTTTCAGCAGGAGGAAGAACTGTGATTTTTTCACATTCATTAGATTACTAAATATTCTCAGTGAATATTTATGGATATGGCATTCCAAGAGCAATAACACAAAATTATTTGAAAATAGTATTTCCCTAATATTGAATAGTTTGATAAAGAAATAGCCTCACGTTTCCACTCCTATGACCCACATACTCTAAAGTAACCTACTTACAACAATTCATATATTACAAACAAAGACACAGGAGAGCACTGAGTGTGTCTATTTTTTTGAAACTGCAGAAAGTTGAGAATACCTGCTCACATTTTTTTACTGAGTAACATGTGATTTCATAGCCAAGCATAATTTCATTTGTAAACCTTCTTCAGTAGGATACTATGAGAATTACATGCAAAAGAAAATAAATGGAAATTTTTACACATATAAGAATGCACAAATGGTCATTGCTCATTTAACATAAAATGAAGCTAATAGAGAATGAGAAAAGAGACTGTCTTTCACCTACCCAATAAATTACTTTGAATAAGCTGGGGTTTTGGAGGGGTTTTTTTGTTGAGTTTTCTTTTTGCTTTTGTTTGTTTTTTAGTAGTATTAAGCTGACTTTGCCTTGGTCGACTTTATTTTTAAAGAAATTGAATTTATTATTTATGAGTTTGTTAATTTTAGTAATTTCAAAAATGCTCATTTAATCTATCTAATAATGGTAATATCACGACTGTTTTTCATGCCGTGCTTTGTTTTTTTCTGTAGAATCAGTATTACAATAAATTATGGAGGGGTGGAGGGGCTGAAGGAAGGGAAGGGGAATGGGGAGAAATAACCAAGATATATCATGTACAGGTACAAATTCCCAATGACAAATATGATCATAATGTATACCTAAAAATACCAATAAACTTAATAAATAAAAAAGACCAATAAACTAATGTTTGAGCCTGAAAATTAGCTCTGTTAATAGAGACAGTGAAATCTTTGCTCTTTTCATCCAATTTAGCAAAATTAAACAGTTCAGATGAATTAATCTCAGAATTTGTGATAGTTCTCTTATACATTCTTTTTTGCAACTCACAAAAATTAAAGACATAAATCCTTAAATGTAGCTAATCATGGAAATGTAGAACAAATTTACACTGATTTGCAAGAAAGCTGGTTAACTTTGACAGTGGCCTGATTCTATGGAGCTCATTCCAGGTTCTGGAAAGGACTCGATGTGGAAGACTTTCTGTCACACTGTATTCACAGTGTACACTGAGAATTGCACGTTTTGAAAATCCCAGAAGGCTTTTATAAACTAGTGTTACAACACAGAAAGAGGACTCTTACCTGGTATTGAGAGGCAGTTTGGCCCTTTTTCTCTTAATTTCCTGCCTGTTGGGTTTATTTTTGGCTTTGGTCCTTGGAGGATTGAATTCCCGGTGTTTTGTGAACACGGGGTGCCATTAAAACAACCTGAGACAGGGCTGAGGAAATCATGGCCCAGAACGCTTTCTGAAGTGTGGCAGATGATGCATTTAGACTTCTCGCAGCCTTAGAAAGAAATTATCATAGGTGTTCTTGTCTTACGTGGTTTTCATCAAAGAAAACCTGAACTCTTAAAAGTTAATGCTATTCACAGGTACAATCATAATCTGTATAACTTAATTATATGTAAATGTTGCACATTACATATTATATATAATCTTAAAAGCCCAGAGTTCTATTTGGCACTGGTCATATGATTCTATAAATGCATTATTATTGGTAATAGGGAAAATATATACATAGTTCAATGTGAGACAACCCAAAGGGAGGGGCAGAAATTTCTAAACAGAATTTCATGTTTCACGTTTGTTCACCCACCCAAGTGTAGTTTCACATAATAGAATGTATTTTAATATTAAAGGTAATTTAGCTAGTTAGGACATATATAGAAATATCAAGTTCAATTGGTTGAGCATGAAAGCAATTTTTGAAAGATTGTATAGGCAGACAAATGGAGTATAGAATAAAAATATAACAAATGATGAATGGAGAGTGGAAGGTGGGGTAAATACTATGAAAGTGGGTGATTACAAAGAATAAAGTCATTAATACGAGTCTATGCAACTAACCACCACATACAACTGTGTATGAATATATGAGTGAAATTTGTAGTGATTTTAAAATGAAGGCAGAATGAAAACCTTCAGAAACACAATAAATATTATTATCAACTTTAAGGTGAGTTATTTATTTTCTTAAAACAAATGTCAAGAAGGATTTTAGCTGAAATGGTTTATATATGTTTAGTGCCTAATAAGTTCCAG
This sequence comes from Heterocephalus glaber, assembly GCF_000247695.1. The sequence continues at coordinate 1,888,360 of NW_004624921.1, forward strand.
GCACTGTATACCTATCACCTCTAATTGTATTATTTAATTACTTAAACATTCTAATTCTCATGCTTTATATTACATGTGGCCAAAGTATTCAATACACCTGGAAGAGGATTCTTGTGAAAGCTGAACACTTGATAATTCTTAGAATGGATACTAAAAATAGGGGACCAAGAGATTAAGGGAGGGAGGAAGGAGCAGAGGAGATGGGAAAGAAAGAACTAAGATGTGTTGTAGTGCACAAGTACTTACTGCACAGGAGGAATGGGATCATCATGAACTGCAGACATGTGCGAATAAAAAAAAAGGTAAAAATGAAAGATAAGAATGCTCCAATTTCAGAAGACATATCCAAGACTGGTATAAACTCTAAGGAGCGATGTACATCTTCCTTAAATTGTGTGATTTTATGGGCAGGGCATTTTTAGATTATGTTTTGAATAGCATTACTGTTTGGATATGATGATGAAATAATCTTTAGATATCTATAATTATTGAAGTAGAATTTGAATACAGGTCACATTTGACCAAGAACAACTGAAAATTAGCATCATAGCTAGGACCAGTGTATTCAGGACTTGTTCTCCAATTAAGATCAAACCTCAGATCTTTGGAACACTGGTCCATTACACTGGATTCTGGGTAATTCATATAAATAATGAAAATAATCAGATGACACAGAGCCATAATCAGTCCAGGTGGTGTCAGCGACTTATTTCTCTGTTGAGTTAGGACAATTCCCAGATCAGAAACTCTGAGCTACTTGGACAGAATAAAAATTTAGCATGTATCTCATAGACATCCTGCAGACCCAGAGCAAAGTCATGGAAGACAAAGTCTGTTGCTTCCTGCTTTCTCCAACTGTGAATGTGAACACTAACTGGTTTTAGATGTGGACTGAAGGCTTTGGGACTGCAAATGTTCATAAGTCTGTTTTCTGATATTTTACTTCTCAAGTGGCAGAGTAGCCTCAGATATTTCATTTACAGATTCCTCATTTATATCATATTGATTAATTAATTGTATCACTATTTAAGAACATTAGGAATATACTTAGCTAAGTTGAATTTACATTAAGAAAAGCTATATTAGCTACATATTCTATTATATAATGTCATTTACAGTGGACCCTTCACCTATGAACTCAGTTTGTTCCCAAGTGGTGGTTGTAACACAAGTTGGTCAATGAAGGCTCAGGCTCCTCCACACAGCCTTCAAAGTCTCTCCTCTACACAGGCAGATCTCAGTGTCCTTAGAGAGACATTGCCCAGGACTTCTCAATTAACCCTTCACAGGAGAGGATGTTGTCATGTTCCTTCCAGAACTCTTTAAGGGTTAAATCTGTATCTGATGCCATCTGGAAGCACAAGCAGCCACCATTTGTGTTGTAACTCAAGACTTTGGTTGTAAATTAAAACTAAAATTCCAGTCACAACCCATTTTTTATTTGTCAGGCCAGTCGTAACTTGAAGGTCCAATGTATATTTAATATAATGCAGCTTTATTTCAAAAGTACCAATGTTTTACTCATTTTCCTATTTTTAAAAATAAAATCTGCCACCAGCCTCTCTACTTTCCACTAGAATTCCAGCAAGAATAGTTTATTTTTCTTGTAGAAGCAACTAGCTTTCTGGTGGTCTTCAAAATATAATATTGTATACTTGTGGGCATGAGTTGAAGTTTGATTTATGACCAAAAAATCATTTTCATGAAATATCGCCTCCTCTCTCACATACTTAATGGAGTCGTGCCATCTTTCCTCTCCTGGAAAACCAGTTCCTCTGATTGTAGGATGTATATTATAATAGAATATATAAGTAGCTCAATTTGTCGTTCTCATTTTGTTTTGTTGCCTATATAACATTTGTGCTGCATCTTCTAGATATAATATATTCGATGTGCTCAAAAAATGTGAGAATGCATTAAATTATATTTACTTATCATGATTATTTTGTTTATTTCAACCTAAAACTTTCACTTAAGTGCACTTATCTGAGTATCTCATATAAATAAGTAAAAAATGTATGGCATAGAACCTTTAGAAGCCTACTCTCAATAATATATTTAGTAGTTTTGAAAAATTGTAAAGGGCTACACAATTGTCATATATTGATGCTGATAGCATTATTTTATTTTTAAAATTGAAAATTCATAATATTTTCTTGAATTATTATCTAATGTAGTGTACATTTCAACATGCTACTTTTATTTTCACTTATATAGATATTGGTACCATTTCCTTAATTGGTTGTGACTGTTATTGAAAAGAAAATAATAAAACTTTAATGTAGCCTCCATAAAAATTTCAGTTATTATAAACTAAGTCTTCAGCTATGGCCTTTTGCTGATTAGTCCAGTTCTCCTTAGTTATTTAAATATTTAAATCAAACTCAAAAAGTTTACTATAATTTTATTTACAAATTTAGGTGCTACATAGAATCTTGTACTATTTTCATGTAGGATAATTTGCAGCAAGGTGAGAAGATATTAGAGTGGAACAGTCAGAACTCTCAGGTTGGGTTTATGAAGATGCGCTTTTGCATATAATTTAAATGGAAGAAATGTCACTGGATTCAGAGGATTTCATGACTCGACATACAATGAACAGGTTGTCCCTTCTTGGAACATTACTTCCTAGGATTTTGTTTTTGAAGTATGAAAAGAATGGTGGAAATTCCAGAATTTTATTCTCAAAGTCCAAAGAAGATAGAACAAAATCCTTTAAGAAAGAAAGGAGCAGGGCTTGGGATTTAGCTCAGTGGTTCCGGCGCCTGCCTTGCAAGCTCAAGGTCCCAAGTTTGGTTTCAGGTACCACAAAAAAAAAAAAAAAGAAAAGAAAGAAAGAAACAAATCTGATTACTGAAGTTCCCCTATCTGTCTTGGATTCATCTTTTCTAAGCATAAAAGTAAAATTCTTCAGAGTAAAACCTCTTTTATGAGGTTTTAATGCTCTTTCTGTGTGGAGCAGTAATAAAACTGAGGTGTTCTGTTCTATTTTATTTCATACTTAGTGGTGGACACAGAGATGAGAAGTGCAAAACTGTTAGACCAACATTGTGAAGGGAACGGTGCTCTAGGACCAAAATCTTCTGAGCAGTTTACCTGTGCGCATTTCCTTTAAAGATTGTTAAGCTGAAAATAGCAAAAGCATTTGTCCATTTTCCATGTAAAACAAGCACCAATATTTTTTGTCATAGAAATATTTTACTTATTTCTGCCCTTAGAAAGGAGTCCAAGATAGAGGATAAATTATTATTTGTGAATTTTATGATTCCCACTATATATATTTGTGTTTGAATCTCCACATGTCTACATATATTGGTGTATAATATGTATATTATATGAATGAATGTATGCATATTCATATTCACTTCTCGTACAAAGGAAATAAAATATCATGAATTGTCTCAGGTAATTGCATTGATTTGAGTCTAATTTTCAAGTTATTTAACAAAATAACCACAGCCATGTGTCCTATGTTATGTTAATCATTTAGGTCTCTTTTTCCAGTGATATTAACACCAAGTTCCAATAAAATAAATACTACATTCCAGTGGGGCCAAAGCATATATTAAATCTCCACAAGCCTTATTATATAAAGCATTGTTTCATATCTTGGCTTTGCTGTGAAGTTAACAAGGAAGACTTCTCATTTCTACAGCCTTCTTGGCAGCTTCCTTCACCTCCTTGTTCCTCAAGCTGTAAATCAAGGTATTTAGCATGGGAATCACCAGAGTATAGAGTACAGATGCCACCTTCCCTTGATCTAAGGAATATTGTGAGGTGGGTTGAATGTAACTGAAGCTTACCGAGCCACAGAATAAAGTCACAACTGTTAGATGCAAGATGCACGTGGAGAAGGCTTTTTGTCTACCTGCTGCTGAACGGATCCTCAGGATAGCAGCAACAATGAAGATGTAGGAGATCACCACCATCATGAAGGTGACCATGGCGATGATGGCGCTGAAGACTAACAGCAGCAATTCATTCATGGACGTGTCAGAGCAGGAGAGCTTTAACAGGGGAGGCAGGTCACAGAAGAAGTGACTGATGGCATTGGGCCCACAGAAGGACAGCCTCATTAAGCCAATCGTGTGTGTCAGTGAATTGATTAACCCTCCAACACATAAGCCCAACACAAGGACAATGCAAACTATTCTGGTCATGGCCACTGTGTAGAGTATAGAGTTCACGATGGCCAAATAGCAATCATAAGTCATTGCTGCAAGCAGAAAGCTCTCAGTGGTAATGAGTGACACGAATAAAAATTATTGCACAATGCACGCATTAAATGAGATCGTCTCCCATTCCACAACGAAATTCAGCAGCATTTTTGGGTGCAAAAACGGATGAACAGCAGGCATCAACAAATGACAGACAGCTGAGAAAGTGGTACATGGGTGTGTGAAGCTTGGGAGTTTCTTGGATGAGAAAGAGCATTCCGAGATTTCCCACCAGGGAAACGGCGTAGATCGGCAGGAACAGCATGAACAGGGCCACCTTCAGCTCCATGTGGTCTGTCAGTCCCAAGAGGATAAACTCGATAATCAGTGTGAAATTGACACCAGTCATGCATTCACGTCTCTTGATACCGAGTAACGACGAGGAGTGGAGACCAAAGTACATTGAGACCAATGATGAAATCTCAATAACTCTGGAATCCCTAAGTAACTATGAAACTTTGGGTAGTGACTTCTCCTCTCTTGTTATCCTGCCTACAAGATTAGGAAGTTTCAATCACAAAGTCTATAATCTCTTAAATCACTGTCTGTTTGCTTCATGTGCAAAACATGTGAGGGAAAGAATAAAATATTGGCATCTTACATCTAGAGGACCTTTAAAATGCTGCTCTTAGTGTATGTAAGAAGATAAAGTGAATTTCATAGTAAACATACATAAAGAAAATCTTGCTTACACAGTGTAAGAAATGTTTGGAAATTCACCTAATTTACTCTAGTAATAATTTAAAATGTACAATATGTAATTTAAAATATATAAAGATGTAAGAATGCCCCACACCAAATAAAAATGAGGAGTAGAGAAAAATATCAGTTACAGCATGTGCTCATTACAGAAGACAGAAGAAATAAATGAGGAAGGAAAAAAAGAGAGAAAGAGAGAAAGGGAGAAAGGAATGAAGAAGAGAAAGAGAAGAGATGCAAGAAAGAAAACAAATGGCACTATGCCATTTTAACTTGAGATATTCCACTTATGCCTTCATTATTAGTATCTACTCCACCTTTCTTTCTTTCTTTCTTTCTTTCTTTCTTTCTTCCTTCCTTCCTTCCTTCCTTCCTTTCTTCCTTTCTTTGTTTTTGTGATTCTGGGAGTCAAACTCCAGGCTTACTCATGTTAGAGAAGTGCTCTACCATTCAGCTACTTCCCCAACCCTTCACATATTTTATTTTTAAGTCAGATGTGACAAAGAACAGGAGCTAGCTTCCAAAATCTCTGAAGCCACCTCAAAATAATAGCTCAAAGCACTAGAAATGGTATGGGTGGGGGGGCTCAGAACTGGAATATGAAATGTGGAATAAAGCAACTCATAATTGGCCTTTGACATCCAATAGAAATACTCTCTTGAGAACTGAGAACCACAGTTTCTTTTATTTCTCTGAGAAAAAGCAAAGTGAACCCATAAAATAAGGCAAACCTGTAAAAAAAAAACCAAAACTTTGCAATTCTTTGTTTTCCTTCATGTTGCAAAAGAATGCTTGCAATAATCAATGGTTTTTCCACATCATCAATATATATCTCTCTATTGATTACTACTACACTCTGACTAAATATAACTGTCTTTTACATTTATATGACAAATACAAACAATCATAAAAAAATCAGCAGTGAAATTTAGGATAAGATGTTGTACTTAGGACAGGAGGCTATTGGCTGGCTTTGTTCAGATTCTTATCTGGTGTAGTGATGACAACTATGAGAATTAAACACAAAGAAGATGGTTCTTACTGTCCCACACATTCCCCTGCTTTAAACACTTCCCCTGTAGGTCTCAGAAAAATGATTACATTGCAAAACTAGTAATAACAAATAAACAGATATATTCCATTTTTATCGTCTATACTAATAAATGAATAAGTCAGATTGCAATTCTTTCTCTAGAAAGAAAATTTCAAAGAATTAATACACTGAGTTTCATAATGACTTTCATGCTAATTTTTGAGAGATTTCTCCTTCCTTTGTATTTTGAAGTTTTTATTTAAATTTTGGAAATTTAAATTTGACTGAGTAGTAGAATGTATGCATATAAGATTTAGATTAGGAAATTTAACTTACCAATGTAAGGAAAAATATTCAAAACCTCAGCTGATTTAGGAACCTTGTGGCCTCCCATTCCCCTGGTTCACTGCCTTATATTTTCTAAAAATATACAATCAAAAACCAGAACTTCTATCCCCGTCATCTTTCCCAGAAAATAAGACCTTGCTGTTAAATAATCACCCTTTGAAACACAGAGATCACAAGTGCCAGCCCCATCAGCCGTCCTGGCCTCCCCTGCCTTATATGGTAACCATGGAGTAAGAGAACAGTGGTGGCAGGAAGTCAAGGATGGTCTGAGAGGGGCTGGTGTCTTTGTTCTCTAGTTTTCAAGACTGATTATTTTCCAGCTAGGTTTTATTTTCCAGGAAACACAGCAAATATATATTACTTTTAAAATGATGCATGTATTAAGTAGATGATGGTAGTAACTGGTATCAGTATTGAAATGCAAAATTATCCTTTAATATAGTAGAGGCAAAGGCTGCAGATCATTGGCAGGAAGTTAGAGCAAGATGATTAAAATACTATCCTATAAAAAGGAAAGTATACATAAAATACACAGTTATAGATTCACCTTAGGTGAAATGGGAATATTTCTTAAGAGTAAGCTTCTTATTGAAAGAATAAAATAAGCACATTATTAAAGATTCTGAGTTTCTTGAGGGATCTAGAAAACACTCATGGACTTAATGGCTTCCCTAAGGCATTTCATTCCCTGAATTTTATAATGAACAGTAAGAAATGTGGGACAAGTGTGGGGGAAAAACAGAACATGTTTTCTGCGGAAAATGCAATTATTTAACAATGTCTGCTCAGTATTTTAGTAAAAGTACTTTAATATGATTTTCAGAATATGCTCATAGGCCTATGTTTCAGGAAAACAAAATATAGTCATTAGTAAACTTTTAGGGCAATAGAAGAACTGATGTAAATCACTCTCACTCCTTGGGTCCATTGGACAAGAAAGACATCAAAGAAGACTAAAACTCCTACTTCTACTTCTTTAAAACCCTTTTTTGTTGTTGTTAAAAAGGGAAAAGGCTATACTTAAGATAAAATGAATTCCACCATCCATCTCCTGGATGTTTATTTTTCCAGTGCAGTGCATGGCTACTGGCAGACAATCCCATGGCCACTGGCAGACAATCCCATGGCCTTTGCCTTCGCCTTACACTGCATCATGACAGACTTCGTTAGTGACACTTCACATTGTTCGCTTCCTAGGCATTTAAATGAATTTGTCCTCATTCTTTATCCTACAACAGTTCATTTTTTTCTTTTAAGTACAAATTTCTTAATCTCCTTAATCAAAAGTTAACTTTCAGGTGATAGGCCTGGAAACTGATATTCTAAGATTGAGTTAGAAGAGAACCTATTACTTTTAAGGGCCTACATTATTCTTAAAGCCTCATGAATTCTGTTTTTTAAATGTAATTATTTTCCAATCTCTTTGTAAGAGTATTCAAATTCTGTTTATCAGACCTATATTATCTTTTTATATCATATATTTTCAATATTATCTTTTGAAATTATACAAAATATTGGAACATAGTTTTAAAATGACTGCAATGTCTGTAATCCCAGTATTTGGGAGGCTGAGGTAGGAGCGTCACCATGAGTTCAAGGCCAGTCTGAACTACATAGCTAGACCTTAGGTCATAACACAAAGCAAAACAAAAATGACTGCATTAGCTGGACTTCATCTGACAAGAACAACAACAAAATAATTAGAGTTAAGTAGTCAAAATTAGGTTCTCTATCTTCTGAATCTTATATTTATCTCTTGAAATCACATACAATACTATGCTTAATGCAGGTATTACTGGAAAACAGTTCTATGATGATCATTGACAAATAGGTTTTGAAACATCTAGAGACTTCATTATTAATAAAATGACTTTAATTTTTAGAAGCATTGATATTTAGAGGTTATATTGGGTTACAGTTGAATTTAGTTATGGAAAGCTATATTAACGTCATTTAATTATTATTAACTTGTGCTTGGGACAGGTTTTTCATTAGTCTGTATGAAAGTCATTCAGATTAGTATCTATATATTTACATATAACTAATTGGTATGCAAATTGTTAGTGAATATGCTAAATTATTAAATTTTAGAAAACAATTATTTTTCAAATGAAACATTGCAGAGCAATAGGACTGGAAATGACAAGAGCCTTTGAAGGAGGTGCCAGTGAAGATCACCATGCTGTGTGTCACACTCCACTCTGGTGAGAGTGGCATTGGGAGCTGGCCGTAATGACATCAGTGGTCAGAGACCAGACCCACCAGGCAGGGCTGTCCCAGACAAGGCCTTCAGACTCTGTGGCAGGGCTAGCACTGGGCACCAGCACCCCAGAGAGAAGACCACTCCTCAGCCTCAAGGCCAGGCTCAGGAGTTAGAGGCTAGTCCGAGATTTCCAGAATTGGGGTTTGGAGGTGGTGGCTTCCAGATGTCTTTGGGAATTGGGGCATTTTCTTTGGCATATTGGCCACAGCATTTGACCTAAATGGTGGGCAGCCCCCTCCAGCTGTCCTCCTGACAGACACCCCAGGATGCAGAAGAGCAGTTCCTTTTACACCTCTTCCTGTTGTGGCCCTTGAGATCATGTTCTGACCCTGATTGCCCAATGCTACGCTTCTGTCTGCATCTACCTTGAAATGTCTGGACTGGTGATGTGCCACCCTTGAGCCCGCTGTTTGGCTTCCAGGCTAACCTTGATCCTAGGATTCAGGGGGGTCAATAACACTTCAAGGAGTCTAGCTTCTCCCTCAGAGCTCTGGAACTCATGCCTAGTTGGCAAGGAGCCCCATGCATCCCCACTCTGTACACACCCTTCTGTAACCTCCAGTTTTGGTGCTGAGATCCCATCATGGAGGGCACCATGAAATCCACTCCACCAACTCAGCAGGTGCTGACTGCACAGGAAAGATTTGGGAAGAAAGAAAGTATCAGAGTACACCTGAGTGTTATGTCACAAAAACAAAGGATGAACTGAATGCTATTTATGGATGCTTCCTTTCTTCTCTTTAAATACCTCTTGGTAACTGGCTTCTCTTGCAGTGGGGTTCTTCACACAGAGAAGTTCCCCTTCCACGTCCTCAGGCCCCATTGTCACAGTGAACCACAGTTTTGTTTTGCCTACTGTCATTTGAGTTTTGGCAAGCTTTTTAGTGTACAGGATTCTATTGTAAAGGAATGAAGTGCTGCCCTGTTCTTTCTTCCCCTTCCTCTTCTTAGACACAAAATATTGCTCTCCCAGGAAGATCATAATTGCAGCAGCTGAAGCCACTTTATGAATTCACTAGAAACCTAAAGATCATTTATTGGCTCTGGCCATGCTCAGTGTTTTTGGCCCCAGAGAGCAGCTTGAAAATCCCTTGGATATGGAGGTAGAGAAAACACAGAAAAGAAAGGAAGGCAGCTTTGGCAGTCTTCCTTCCTGTGGAACCCAAGGGAAGTTATTCTTCCCAAGCCCTTGGTTTCTTTTTTCATTTTATAAGCTTCATCCTGATTGCAAAAGTGCAGTGGCAGGCAGATTGAATGTTCACCTTGTGGGGTGGTTCTTGCTTGGCCTGCAAGGCTTCATCCTAGAAACCCAGCTTCTTTCTGGAGACCTCCGCAATGAGGGGAGATGGACTTCTACTGGGGACCCCATGATCACTTTGCCTGTCCACACTAGTCCTGCCTCACCCCCAGCTATAGCCAACAAAGGAAAGACAGCCCCAGCTGCAAGGTCTCCAACCTTTTCCTTCATACCTGCTAATACCAGAGTTCAGTGTTTTAAAATATATAGAAAGCATTGAATGAATCGGGGGCTGGTTCGGCTAATCCAGTTGGTAGGACTAAGCCATCATCTTTACACGGTGCCTCATGAATTTTAAACATCCTTGGGCCCCCTCAGGTGTGCTCTTTCCCTCAGCCTCTTTCCCAAAGTCACAGGGCCCCTGGACTGTCCCTGCCCTGGTGTCCCCCCACCCCCACCCCCCAGCACTCTCCCCCCGACGCGTGGAGGGAGAGTTAACTTCACCAGCTGAGCCCAGAAGGCTAAAGAAGAGCTGTGGAGAGGAAGACAAATCACTAAGAACGTTCAGGGAAATGGAGCCCAGCCAAGGCCCACCAGCAAACGCATGCCAGGAGCTTTTCATAAAGCCCATTGGCCATATGCTCTGGTTGTGAACTTTAGGGGGCCACAGTCACCCTATGTCAGACTCGGGGCAGGAGAGCCAGCTCAGGACTGCTGGCCCAGCCCCAGTGGGGTCCCCTACCCCCTGCCCTTTTGCAGGGTCCGTGTTCTGCTGCCAAGGCTGCTTTCCTTTCCTTGTGTGTATTTTCTTTGCCTCCTCCCTTTTGTTAACCTGGTGAGCTAGGACCAGGCCCGGATCACAGCAGAAAATGGCACCATGTAGAGCAGCACACCTTGAAAGCCCACTTATTTTTACTGTTTTGAGTAGGTTTGATTTAGAATTAAATAAATGGCTTAACATTTTAAAAGTGGCAGTGATTGTGAGAATATAATTCAATAATTTTTGACAAATCTACATGCCAGGGAAATTATTGGGAAACATGCCTTATTTTCATAACACACCAATCCTTTTTTGCCTCTCCCAAAACTCTACCACTTACAACCAACCCCAAGGAAATGTTGAACTGTGTCTGTATCCTTTTACAGGATATTTGTTTTTGTAGAGTTTCATCAAATTATATAACCCAGCTGTCTATTGTGACCTGTGGAAGACTGGCTCCAAGGTCCATATATAGACAGCAAAAATCCACGGGTGATCAAGACTTTTATATAACATGATGCAGAATTTTCATATAATCTGTGTACATCCTCCAATGTACTTCAAATTGGTTCTAGTTTACTTATAATACCTATGCAATGTAAATGCTATTTGTTGTTAAGTGGTATTTGTTATAAAATTCAAATATCTGTTATACTGAATTTTTAAGGAAATGACAGGAAAAAAGTGCATATATCTTGTCTCATTTTTCTCATTTTTTCCCCCAGAGATAATATTTTATTCACGAGTAAGTACAGGCCTAGGGATGTAGCTCAGTGGTACCACACCTGCCTGGCAAGCACAAGGTCCTGAGTTCCATCCCTGGTACAAAAAAAAAAAAATCCAAAATACAAGTAAGTACAGAAGTGAAGCCCAGAAGTAAAAATGTTCCAGTCAGTTTATAAGCACTTTCCAAAATATTTTCTCACTTTTAATTTTGAAACATTTCACAACTACAGAGATTTTCAATAATAAAAATTTTGAGAGAACAGTTAAGTAATAATAACACATGCACTTCTCCCATATAAAGAGCAACTTCAAGGATTATAATTGTTTTATCCTATCTCAATCTCTTCATAATTCTGTCTTACTATGCATGCACAGGATGCATATGTGCAATTATTATGTTAATTGTGATAGATTACTTTCCAGTGCATAGAACCTGTGCCTGCTTTGTAACAGTTTGAGATCTGCTCTGATGTAATTAATCCCTTCATTTAGTGACACTAGATCCACAGCCCACTGTGCAGCTTCTTGATTGTCCTTCTGTTTCCTCTTCTTACTACTCTAAGGTCCCTTTATTTTTTTAAAAAATTTATTTTATTGCTACAGTTAAAGTATACAATATAATGACATTCATCACTGGAAATTTACACCTTTACATAATCCATCTGGTTCTTATTTTTCCCCATTCCCCTGCCCTCCCTTGAACCCCTCCACCCCTCCTTATCTACAAAGACTTTGTTTCCATTTTTTTCTCTTAAGTCAAGTGTCTTTAAAATTGGGAAAATGTAAGTTGGGTAACTTGCCTTTCTTTTTCCAGAAGCAAAGACTCTATACATGTTTAATATACCCCACATGATCTATTCCACTTCTCGAACTTTTCCTCCTTCCTCACTTTACCTCAGTTCTCATCTCTTTTATCCTGAATAAGCCAGGACATCTTCCACCTCTTACACTTCATTCCTTGCTGTAAGTCTTCCCAGAAATTTTCCCTCAGAAATCCTAATAGCACCCACTTTCTCACATCTCAGTTTTTCTTGCCTAAACTACTTGCTGTAATAGCAACATAAACTTCTAATCATTACAACCCCTTTCACTCAATGGCAAAAGCAAAAATTTGTTTTAAACCTTTATCAAAATCTATTTATGATTTTCATCAACTATCACTTAAATGAATCCCCTTTTCTCTGTCAATCAAATGCCTCAGCCTAATATTTTTGCATTAGAGGTTCATAGAATTTCTTCCTGAATTGTTTGTTCTTTTATTTCCAACATGCTGAAAATAGTGGTAACACTGCAATTTTCCTAAAGCCTATCATTTTCATTTCAGTAGATCTTTAGTTACTAGCTGGTGAGAAAATCTTAAAACATCTTATCCTAACATTAAAGCAGCTTCATACATGTGGTTCAGTGTAGCATGCCATTCATTTTGTGTATTGTTTTTGCTTGAAAATTCCATGTAAGACTCCATCAGAGTCTCCAAGAAACCCTCTCCAACAACTAGGACCTCAACTCAGCCCCTTGAACATGTTCTTGACTTATGTTACAGAAAAATTATTTTAGGATACGTTGGGGTGAGACATAGTGCAATTTTATTAGGCAGAGTTACATGGTAAAGGACCATAGGAATAGACTCCAGGAAAGTAAGGGAGAGGCTCATTTTGATGGAGGAGTTCCCACTATCCTGGTCATATAAGCATGAGGCCAGCTTCTGAGTGTTCATAGAAATGGACCATAGTCTGGTGGATTGTGATCTCAATCCAGGTTTTGTAGCTACAAAGGAATCTTTATGGGTTGAGGGGGGTAATTTGGTTCTCATGAGATGATTGTCCTTGTTCAGAAAAGAGGTCCCGCAGTCCCTGTCATGAGACAGTTGCTCCTGCTGGGGCAGGCAATTTTCTGAGAAAGTCTGCAAGGCTTTGCTTTCCTGATTTGAGTGTCTGTAGCACTGAAGATGTGGAGACATATAATTAAGAGAGATCTGGAAATGGATATCTGGAAAGTTCACAATTGAGAAACTCTGAAAATTAATTTAGCTACTGTTATCTTGGTGTCCTTAGTCTGGAACATTGGCGGGTATTCTAGGTAAATTTGAGGATAATAGACTTTGTAATATAGCGATTTCTGAGGAATTAGCATGCCTACATATAGTGCTGATCAGAGATTTTGCCAAAGTTTTAAGGCAATGAGGAAGACAAAATTGTTGTTTCTTTTTATTTCTTCTTCCTCTTTTAGTATCTTATATTTTATCTCAAGCCAAATTCATATATTTTTGGATCTTTACATAATAATTCTCATGCAACAGATTCTTTCATTCCATGTTATTCTAGCAATTTTGTTTCCATCTTTTCGTGTGTGTGTGTGTGCTGGGGTTAGATAGAAGGGCCTTGTGTATGTTATGCAAGTGCTCTTCCACTGAGCTACACTTTCAGCCCTTGTTTCTACACTTTAAATCCCTTTAGGTTTGTATTGCATAGAATTGCTCACAGAGTAAATATACAAAAGTAAGTTGTGTTGAGTAAACTATAAATGAGAGTTAATTTATTTATTTTACAATTTATGATCCTAGTGAGAAATGTAATTTAATTATAGAATGGAAGATTTTTGTTTTCATTGAAATGAAGAAAGGTTTAGAACAAAAGTAATGGTGTTATTTGAAAAAAAATACTTAATGCCAAAGACAGATTTTACGTTTTTGTTTCAGGCACAAATAAACAAAATGGCAAGTTAATAATTCCACCTAATAAGATACAACTCATTGTAAACAATCAAACATGAAAAAATCCATTGTCCAATGTCTCAACAACTCTAACATTTCTCAAAGATCAAGTCAAAGTCTCCTATGATATTCAAGGGAATAGTTATCTATGAAATGTGATGAAATCTACAAAGTAATTTATTCAATCCTAATATATGATAGCACAGAGTAAACATTCTCATTCCCAAGGGAAAAGAGGGAGGGGGGTATAAAATAGGAACAGAACAAGACCAAAACCTAGCTAGGGAAAATTGAGTCCTGTAGTTGTATGTCTGCCATCCAGGACAAATGGTAGTGAGCTATAACTTGCAACCACATGTCCATGGCTTTGTTAGTTGCAGACCACACAGTCTCTCCCCTAGGCTAGTTCACCTTATTCTATGCAGATTTCCTCAGTAAACAGTTCGTGTTCCAGGCATCTATGACAACATGGAGTCACCACTCCACCTCTGGCTTCTTTCCCATGGATTCATGAACTGTCCTCTCAGGGACTTTTCATCTGCACTACCAGTCTTTTCTCTGAAATCTGGGTGGAAGTCTCCATTATACAACAATTCTTGACTTCTGCGCACCTGCACAATAACATTATATGAATGATGCCAAGGTCTGGTGTCAGCATAAGCAGTATCCAGGATCCTTATGGCCATAGCAAAAGAGGTCTGAGTAGGTAAGTAGGGTGAAATAGCACTTAAGAAAATAATTCCCTAAGATTTACCACAGCAGGGGTCACAAAGCTCTCTTCTCAAAAAATGTTTACACTATTGCACTCTTGAGCCTGCAATTACTTTGGTCTTGCTGATATATGAGATCCTTCCAAGGGATCATTCTTTTTCCTTTTTTTTTTTTCATTATTCTTATTCTGACTCAAAGTATTTGATTTCCCTTCAATGGCACTAATTTCCCCAGTAATTATATCCTCTTTGGCCCCAACTGTACTAATGAGTCCTATCAGGTCAAAATTTAAGTTTTGCAAATACTTCCACTTGGCTTTCTGGTCCTGACTGGCACTACACATTTGGCTTAAAGCAGCTGCTTTCATCCATGCTCCAGTCTGAATTTGAGGCAGCCTCAAAATTACCTCCATGAGATCAATTAGTCAAATCCACTTAATCTCAGTTTCTTGCAAAGTCTCAAGATATGGTCAGAATGCAGGCAATTTTTCTGCAAGAGTGTAACACACAGGGAGTTAGTCTAATTGTCAATAAAGGCTTTCATTTTCAGCTGAAAAAATTTGAACCTTGCCATTACTGTCCACATTCCTATCAGCATTCTGGACTTCTGCACTCTGACTAAATCACCCCTGCATCTCTAATTATAACAATTTAAATCTCCTTCAGCTAGCCTCTCCAAAACTTTCCAAACATCTTCTGCTAACCAAATTCAAAGGTGTGTAAGCCACATGGCCAGATAGAGTCAGCAAGTGCCTCCATCTAGGTACCAGCTTTCCCAAAGTTGGAAAAAATATTAAGTATATCTAACTTAATGGAGAAGTTTAACTTCAGCTGACATTGTCAACCATTTCAGGCCATGGTCAGATGGCTCCAGTGCAGAAACCTCATGGCAGAAGTGTGTGGTAAAGCAAAGCTACTCCATTCAGTGTGGCAAGAAAATGGAGGAGATGATCAGTGCTTGAGAGAAAGCTGCAGGGGACCAGATACAGTACTTAAGGTCATGCCTTCATGACCTAACCAGATACACCCAGAAGTGTGCTCTGCTAAATATCTAGGATGCTTCTAAGCACATTTATTGTTTCACCTACATCCTGTATAAAAATGTCTTGATTATGGTTTTGTTTATAATGATGTACCCCAGGTACTTTCTAGGGAAAGATATTTCTAAAAGATTTACTTCTTCCCTAATCTGTAACCACCTATTGCTTCACATGGTATTCTAACTACTAAAGAGCAACTTCTACAACACAACATTTCTTTCCTCAACTCATCATAATTAACTTGCAGGAAATTAAGCTGTCTGTCTCAGAAGCACATGGTGATAAGGATCCTTGAATTCAAAGTCTGGTTCCATTTACATGAAGAATAAGGATGTCCAAGATAAATATTCCAGACAAAGCATAGGGAACTCTGAAGATGA
The DNA here is from genome assembly GCF_000247695.1 of Heterocephalus glaber. The sequence goes on from NW_004624921.1 coordinate 1,904,486, forward strand.
CCCTTTCCCATTGGATGAGTTTTCCGGCCATTGTTTCACTGTATCCCTATTTAATTTTGCAATAAAGTGCTTTTACTTCCCTGAGCCCTAACAAAAAGAGATTTGAAGCAATAAATAAGGTCCTGTATTTTCTTTGGTGCTGTCTCTAAATAAGTTTATTTCCTTCTAAACTGTCTTTTGACTCCTTCTATTTCTCAGCAAGGATTACAGTCCTCAATGTCTACTATGATTGATACAATTGTAAGGAAAATATACTTGCAGAATAATGTTAGTTTCACAAAAATGTACACAGAGTTTATTCAAGTAGGAATTTTCTTCCAACATATTGATTTTATTGCTGCATTTTTCACATCATTATTCCTCAGGCTGTAATTCAGTGGGTTTATCATGGGAATCACCAATGTACAAAACACAGCAGAGATCTTCTCCTGGTCCAGGGAGTACTGAGAGCTTGGCTGGAGGTAACTAAACATCACAGACCCATAGAATAAGGTCACAGCACTAAGATGTGAGATACAAGTGAAGGCTTTGTGCCTTCCTTCCACTGAATGGATTCTCTGGATAACAATAATGATGTGGATGTAAGAAACCAATGAAAGTGAACATTGCAATGACCCCAGAAAAGACCAGAAGCAGCAGCTCATTCACGTGGGTATCCAGCTCATTCACATGGGTAGAGCATGCCAGCCTCAAAAGAGGGGTGATGTCACAGAAGAAATGATTCACGATGTTGGGGCCACAGAAGTCCAGCTTGAGCAGACCTAGAGTGTGTGTCAGGGCATTAATGAGCCCACCCAGGTACAATGCAAGAACCATCTGAACACAGACACTTTGGGTCATAAGGACTGAATATGACAAGGGCTTTGCTATGGCCACATAGCGGTCATAAGCCATCATGGACAGTAGAATGCCCTCCATGGATACATATTCTAGAAAAAGCAACTCTGTAGAACACAGCCAGAGAATGTCGTGGACTTATGTTTCAACAAGAAATTGAACAGCATCTTAGGAGTAAAGACAGTAGAGTAGCAGATGTCACAAAAGGAGAGATTGCTGAGGAACAAGTACATTGGGGCATGCAGTGGGACATTTAACCAGATCAAGAGGCTCACCCCCCAGTTACCTAAAAGTGTGAGGAGATAAATGAGGGTGAAAAGCAGAAAGAGAGGAATCTGCAGATTAAGATTTTCAGTTAAGCCTATTAGAGGGAATTCCTTCACACCTGTATGAGTCCAAGCTGCCATATATTTGGGTTCATGCAGCTCCTTAGTTGCAGAAAAGATGATACCAGACAGAGGAAAGAAAATATCATTTTTTCCATGATCCATTATCCATCATAGCAGGAAACTTTTACAGTTTCCTGCAGACTGATGGAGAAAAGAGATTAACTTCAGCAGTGGGCCCTATATGTGCTAGAAATTTTAAAAATTGTGACTCAGTAACACCTCAGTAATGAGGTGGATACAGTAATCCCTCAGTTCACACATATTTCTGTTCACAAACAATTTGGTTTGCAACCAGAAGCATTTGGCAAAGTTTTGCTTCTGTTTATGAACTCCACATCGGGTGATGAATAGGAAAGCAGTGATCTTCCCCAGAATCATGGAATACATGAAGTTCATGAATCAAAGTACCACTACATTTTATTCCCTGCTAATCAATTTCTATATCATAAAATGAGAGACTGAGAAAACTCTTATCCCATAGAACTATTAAAAGATAAACCTGATATTCTAATCCAGAGACAGGTACCACATGTCTGCCTCATATGCCAGTGATTTCCACCATGAACTACAAACTGACTAACTCACCATGATTAGGAGTTCTGTATCACCTTCCCATAGACTTGTTTCAATAGTTTTACCCCCAGTGAAAATCAAAGCACTGACTCCTGCAATGTGCAGCCTTTTCTTTCTTCCCAAACCTCAAAACTTACTTTTTTTTTTTTTTTGCCTTATGTTCTGCCCAGCTGTCCCACTTGGAGAACTATAGCTCTGCCTGGAGGCAGATTTGAGTGAGGAGAATAATGTAAATCAGTCTTTTTCATTTGTGTTTTATTGCTGAGACTGACTAAGCATTTGGAATGTCATTAACTTGACAACCGTCTAGTCCCATTTCATCTTTGAGTAATTTTGCTTCTGAATGTTTTTGAATCAACATTAGAACAGTAAATGTGAAGTAAACATTAGGTACTGCTAAAATGTACCAAAAACTGAGGGTGATCAAGAGATAGATGGAGGCGTGAGAGAGAGAAAGAAAGAAACAAGGCATTAAGATGTGTCAGATACATATAGCAACTTCCCACATCAAATGTAACCATTATGCACTACACATATGGACTGATGAACTGAAATTAAATCATAAAAAAGAAAAAGCAAAAAAGAGAATAAATTTTACATTAACCCCCCTGAAATAAACATGAAAATTAATTGTAGACAAGCAAGGTGTTGTTTGAAGAACCAAAACTATCTATTAAATATATTTTATTTTTGAAAACATCAGTTGTCAGTTATATGTGTTTTTGACATATGTTATCAATTCAACAATATTCATCATTAAATGTCAACACATTAGTTTATCAGCATATACATTATAGATTCAATAAATGTGTATGAGTTTCAATCTTTGCCAAGAAATATTTTGTTCACTATAGATGAAGCAGTGAATGAGATAATTTGTCTTGCTTTCAAAGCTCTCACATTCCTTTAGGGAAATAAAAAATACCTATGTTTATAAGCACAATTGTGGTAAGTCCTATAAAACAGAGAAGATGGAATGTGAATGAAGAGAAATAGCAGGTACTTTGTTATGCAGGGAAGTGATTTACCTTGGCTGTTATAGCAGTTTACATCAAAGTAACGTTATGCACTTTGGCATGGAGGTCAGAAGTTTGAACTCAGTTTGTGGAGACTGAAACCTGGGTGTCAGTGTGACCACACTCCTTCCAAGAGTTTCAAAGAAAGAATTAACTTCATTGTTTCTTGAGCTTCTAGAGCTGCATTTTTATCTTCTGATTTCAAAGTTAGCACTGTAGCTCTTTCACCAGTCACTACACTGCCTCATTCTCCTTCTGTAGTGGAATCACCTTTGAGTGACTGGCTTTTGCAAGAGCACTTGCACTTTTCTTTTCTATTGAAACAATCCAAGATAACCTCCCTATCTCTTGAGATCTTAGATTGACCCCCATCTGACAAATCCCTTTGCTCAAATAAACGTCATTTTTTGTCTTACTGTCTATATCATTTACATTTTTACTTTTTTTTAATCACCCAGAGATGATTATGCTTTCTACATAAGGTAGTATGTAAGGTATTACTGATTTTAAGAAGGGTGCATGAGCTGAATCCTCATGGAAGCTAATGTTTAATAAGGTTAGAGTGTGGGTGAGCCAGTGATATAGTTGTCTGTGTATTGGTAAATCAAACCCCAAATCTTCGATCTATAAATAGAGTTTCACTCTTCAAAAACAAGATATAAATTAGATCCTGCCTCTGTTTTACGTCAGTGTTCTTTGGAAGAACAGTAAATCCAAGTACTACTTTATGCAAGCAAAAGAGAAAATAGTGTGTTTGGACTTAGCAAAGATATTTTGTTATTATTAATGAAAACAGTTTGCAAAAGAGGGATTCAAAGAGCTTGATTGCTGGAAAAAACTCAATTTAATAAAAAGCCACAAGCAAATTTGTGGTGAAGGGACACTTGGTTTTTGCTAATGACAACATTTTTTTTCCTTCTGCAAGTTTTCTTGATGAAATAGACCATCATATCACTGGAGAATGATGAACCAGAGCAACTTTGAATTCCAATATAGTGCTAGCCTTGGATTGCTCTGTTCTTTGTCTATGATAAACAATAAAAATGGAAGAAATACATCAGAGATCATATACTTTTCTAATTTCTTTCATTTAAAGAAACAGAGGTGTTTTTCCAATTTACCTGGTATATATTTCAAGATATGCATGTAACAATGACCAGTCTCATGATACTGATGAGTATGTCTCAACACCAGAACACACACACACACACACACACACACACACACACACAGAAAGCACATAAAGGACAGAGAGAATGGATTAAAGCAAATGTGACTGTCATGCATTTTCAGTAATAGTTCTAGCTTTATTTGTTGAATTCAGAGTAGAAATAATAAATGCAGAAAAGAGTAACCAAGGGTGAAGATGTGTTCCTGTAGTGTTAGAATTAAAACTAGAACAGAGATTCATTCTGCCACTAAGAGCAGAACTTTTGCTACCATTACTTTAGCCTTAATAGCATTAATATCACATGCCTATAGTTAACATAAGACTTCTTTGCAGTGTTGGTAACTGTGAATACTCTCTTAGGAAAATACAGAAAATCACATTTATACACATAAAGAAATACTCAAATACAATTTTTCCACCTGTAGCTCAATACCCTGGAGTGTCAAGATAAAGAAAACTTTTGTAAATAAATATAAAGTATCTTCCTAGTAATTATTTTTGACCTATGACTCCAAAAACTAAAATAGAAAATATATAATCATCAGTGAACAAAACTCAACTAGAGATAATAAAAAAGTTATCCAGCAAAAAACATCAGAAGAACTATTGATTATCAAATAATGGTATCTTCATATTGTTTGGAAATAATTATTTACTAGTATATAAATAACTCCTATATACTCTCATTTGCCTTTACCCACAAGAACTGATTATGCTGACAGAGTATTTATAAAACATTCATTTAAAATATTGAATGTAGGAGCGGGACCAAGTGGGGCCGAGCGGTTGCAGCCTGACTGGAACCTGCTTCCTCCAGCTTGCTCTTCCAGCTTGTGACCACAACAGGCTTGCAACCAAGACAGGGTGAGGAGGAGCCCTCCCCAGCCCCTAGCATGCCCACTAGCCCAAGCTTGGCCGAGCAGGCAACTCCAACTACAGCCTCTGCCCCCTCCTCTGGCCTTCTGGCTGTGCAGCTACTTGATTCCACACTGCAGAGGCACAGGGGGACATAAAAGCTATTGTCCTGAGCTGAGGAAGTGAACAAGAGAGAGAGGGCCTCTCTCAGGCTCCATGATGAAAACAAGCCCACTGGAAAAGTGAAGAGAATCTCTGCAATAAAGGCACACCACACCACTATGCTTGGTAACTTGGAGGGATCATCAGCTCCCATTGGAACCTGGACTTTCTTCAGGGGAAAAGTAGCTGAAACATGCAATAGAAACTTGCAGAGTCCAACCCTGCAGGAAGGCAGGGAACTCAACTTGGGACTTGCAGCCAGAAATCTGCCTGAATCTCACAGGTCTGGGACTAGCTTACTGAGACTCATTGACTTATAACTACACACTGCTGCCCACATTGTCTATTGTGACAACAGAGACATACCCTGAAGGAGGCCCTTCATTTTTAAAGGTGATATATTAATAACTACCACAAATTGTCATTCTCTAATGATGTATTTGATGCTATGGTCTTGCTGATCGCATAATTTGGGCTAGGGTGTTGTGATTGACCTAATCAGTTTTTCTTCCTGGTATAATGAAAATGAGATAGCCTCAGAGTCATTAAAGACTCAAAACCTAAAGACCAGCTATATCTGGAAGACACCTCTGAGAAGCAATTATTCCATAAGGGTTCTAAATACATCAACAAAGATACTTACAATAAGCAACTGGAAAATATCAATCCGGGAACTAAACCAAGGATAGTACCAAAAACAAAAATGAGAAGACATTTAAGCAAGTCATGAACTCAGACTTCCACCCCCCAAAAGGCATATTCTGGGGGAAATGAGGTGGAAAAGTTTAATAATCAACCACATGGACACCCTGAACTGATAGCACAGGAAGTAGAAAAACAGATGAATGAGGCTCTAGAAAAATTCAAAGAAGAAATAATCTCCCAGATAACTATAGAGATGGTGAACAGAGTGAAAGACATGATTAGATGCTCTAGAAGAGAAACTGATAAAAAAAAATAGATGAGCTCAGAATCATGCTGGAAGCCATGAATGGCCAGCATAAGAAAGAAATGGAAACTATGTTGGCCCAACATAAGAAAGAAATGGAATCCATGAAACAGATTCAAACAGATATTCAGGAGATTAAACACTCCACTGAAAGCATGCAGAGCAGATTAAGAGAATTTGAAGATAGAATATCAGATATAGAAAACAGGATTGTGGTGAAGGACCATGAAAAAAGAAATTTCTTAAAAATAGTAAGGGACCATGAGAACTCAATCCAGCAGCTGCTAGATGATGCAAAGGAGAATAACATAACACTGATAGGAGTCCACAAA
>NW_004624921.1:1913917-1924465 GCF_000247695.1 Heterocephalus glaber
TTTCAAAAAATTATATACAAATCAATTTATTTGATTAAATATTGTATTAAACATTTACATATGTAAATTCAAAATTATATAAATGCATGTGTTTATGTCTAGTTGAACTCAAAATTGCTATACACTGATTATTTTGTGATTAAAAGTTATTTACAGGACAAAATAAACAAATAATAACATAAATCACATGACACATAAAACTTGAAAAGAATCATAACTACAATTTAAAAATCCACTACCAACAAAAAGTAATGTACTGAAGATCAAAAAAAAAGTCACAGCTTAGATAATGTAGTTTAAAAACAAAACATAGTGTTGTACAGATTACTTTATTAAAACTCAGTAAAGTTATAGTGTGTAGAAATAGTTGTTTATTGCAGCAAGAAAGAGGCATGAGTTCTGCGGATGTCATCACTGTTAAGGTGCCCTAGTTTCATTACAGACAAGTGGGGAACAAATTCAAGGACAATAGAAAGTAATTTTTATTTTTTTATTGGAATCATAATATAAAATTAAGCCTAAATGATTTCCAAATGCTATAATTACATTGTTAGAAAGAAATGATTTTCATTGTAACAGAGCTATGATGCAGTTTGTTCTCAAATAATATATTTAAATAAACTTTTCATAAATATGTAAGTAACTTCAAGGTACTATGAACTAAGTATTAAATAATATTGACATACATATGCTCATCCACACACAGAGAAATACTTGATGTAAATAGTATGTAAATATTTTCCTTTTCTGCAAAATGAGAATTCTATTGAGAGATAAATGAGAGGTTAGGAAGCATTTTTCTGTTTGAGAACTACACTAAATCATATTAAGTGATAATAGTTTGAAGAGACAACTGGAAATATAAGAAGTTTGAGAAGAATCTACATTAGTATTTTCTAAGCATACTCACAGTTAAGCAAACTTCTGAGTGAGCAGAATGCCTGGAGGATAGGTTTTCACTACCAGGTGTCCATAATCCTTAAAGGATATATTTTTGGGAGTAGAGAAGTTTTCGGTTTAGTTTCTGTTCTTTTGAGGACAGGGATTTTGGCTCTTTGCTTAGATGTGAATCTGTTGTCCACGTGTTGGATCCTTAGTGGCCCAATTGTCTCTTGAGACTGGTGCTAATCACAGAGCCTGGGCCCTCTAAACCTTTGTCCATAGATGCCTTTGGTTTCACAGAAAAAAAAATTAAATCTCATCCTTCTATAAATAGGTCAGTTAAAAAATTTCATGGTTTCTAATAATTAAAGCATCCTGGGATAAAAGTATGATAGTGATGGTAGATGAAATTGAAGGAACTAGAACACAAAAATATAAATGCCATTTGGATACATCTTCAAATGCTCCAATGAAAAAACAGCTGAAGTTGTTTCTTTCACACAAGATCTAACTGCATAATTGGTTCATTATGAAGAAGATAGAAATGAATGTATCACATGACACTGTAAAACTTTTAAAATTTTATTGATGAATTACTCACTGAATTTTATAATGGATTACACCCAAAATAAACACTTGCAAAATTAATTGAAATGAAGTGCCTCCTTCTAGCTAATGAATAATTAAAATTCATGGTTATCTTCTACTAGTTCAGTAGGTCCTACATATCTACAGATAACATCTCATCATTCCTCTAAAATTCCATTCCACGAAAGCTGCAGTGAACACATAAAACAGTGTGAACTCAAAGTGCATTGATTTTCTTACAAAGTACTCATTTATCTTTCTTTATGACAATGCTACACAAAGAATGTAAATTATGTTTTGCAAACGTACTAATAGCAAGAAACTGTGGTGATTTTCATAATTTCATATTTGTTTATGGGCTTTTAAATTCATTTTGTGGTTATTGTTAATATTTAAAACATACCGATTATTTGTGAGGGAGGGAGTGGAAGATGATTTTAACTTCTACTTTTAATTCAATAGCTTGTCTTGGGTATTGTAACATAAAAGTGGAAAATCTCTGCAGAGAAAATAAATAATGAAGGTTTCTGTCAATACAAATATTATTCGAAATTCTAAGAATTGTAATTACATTACATACAGTACTAAAAGATGAAATAAGACATTATTAAACTAGCTTTGGATACAAAATGAAAAACAAAATGAAGAAGGAAATTCAAAATCCAGCAAAAAGTTAGTGAATGAATAGAATTAAGTACATAATGTGAATAGGGTTGAGGATTCTAAGTAGGAAAACCAGTATGATTAATCACTGCTAGATCAACGAACATGCACACACCAAGGTTTATTTTTTTTAAGTAATGAAGTCAAACAAACAAGTCAGTGTCAATGGCAAGTAGAAAATCCTGTGTGCTACTTAAAAAATCTCTATTGTTATATAATTACAGTATTCTGTCAAGACATTGCTGGCGTCTCACCCTATCCATCTCCTGACTCGCCGCTTTTGTCCTTCCTCCTGCTTTTTCTTCTCTCTCCTCTTGGTCTCAAAGATGCCCTAGGCCACAAGCCCCAGCGGAAGTGGCAGCAAGTCCTCCTGACCGCCACCCCCATCGGGTTCCTCCGGGAGTGAGGCGGCAGCGGGGGCCAGGGCAGCTGTGCCTGCTACTCAGCACCCAGCACCCTGCACTGGCACGGTCCAGGCCGAGGCCCACGAAGCAGATCCTCGGGGTAATCGACAAGAAACTTCGGAACCTGGAGAAGAAAAAGGGTAAGCTTGATGATTACCAGGAACGAATGAACAAAGGAGAGAGGCTTAATCAAGATCAGCTGGATGCTGTATCTAAGTACCAGGAAGTCACAAATAATTTGGAATTTGCAAAAGAATCACAGAGGAGTTTTATGGCATTAAGTTAAGATATTCAGGACACAATAAAGAAGACAGCACGCCCGGGAACAGCTTATGAGAGAAGAAGCTGAACAGAAACGTTTAAAAACTGTGCTTGAGCTACAGTATGTTTTGGACAAATTAGGAGATGATGAAGTGCAAACTGAAATAAGGTTTGACTGGAGTACCTATCCTGTCGGAGGAGGAGTTGTCAGTGCTGGACGAGTTTTACAAGTTAGTGGATCCTGAGCTGGACATGAGCCTAAGGTTAGATGAGCAGTATGAACATGCCTCCATTCACCTGTGGGACTTGCTGGAGAGGAAGGAAAAATCTGTGTGTGGGACAACTTATAAGGCTCTAAAGGAAATCATTGAGCATGTATTTCAGTCAAACTACTTTGACAGCACCCATAGCCACCAGAATGGTCAGTGTGAGGAGGAGGAGGCAGCCTCAGGGCCTATAGTGGAAGACCAGGTTGCTGAAGCTGAACCTGAGCCAGCAGAAGAATACACTGAGCAAAGTGAAGTCGAATTAACAGAGTATGTAAATAGACAATTTATGGCAGAAACCCAGTTCAACAGTGGTGAGAAGGAGCAGGTAGATGAATGGACAGTGGAAACCATTGAAGTGGTAAATTCACTCCAGCAGCAACCTCAGGCTGCATCTCCTTCAGTACCAGAGCCCCACTCGTTGACTCCGGTGGCTCAGGCAGAACCCCTTGTGAGAAGACAGCGAGTACAAGATCTTATGGCACAAATGCAGGGGCCCTATAATTTCATACAGGATTCAATGCTGGATTTTGAAAACCAGACTCTTGATCCTGCCATTGTATCTGCACAGCCTATGAATCCAACACAAAACATGGACATGCCCCAGCTGGTTTGCCCTCCTGTTCATTCTGAATCTAGACTTGCTCAGCCTAATCAAGTTTCTGTACAACCAGAACCTACACAGGTTCCTTTGGTTTCGTCCACGAGTGAGGGATACAAAGCATCTCAACCATTGTACCAGCCTTCACATGCCACAGAGCAGTGGTCACAAAAGGAACGAATTGATCAGATTCAGGCAACAATCTCTCTAAATACAGACCAGACTACAGCATCCTCATCCCTTCCCACTGCTTCTCAGCCTCAGGTTTTCCAGGCTGGGATAAGCAAACCTTTACATAGCGGTGGAATCAATGTAAACGCAGCTCCATTCCAATCCATGCAAATGGTATTCAATATGAATGCTCCAGTTCCTCCTGTTAATGAACCAGAAACTTTAAAACAGCAAAACCAGTACCAGTCCAGTTATAACCAAAGCTTTTCCAGTCAGCCTCACCAAGTGGAGCAGACAGAGCTCCAGCAAGAACAGCTCCAAACAGTGGTTGGCACTTACCATGGTTCCCAGGAGCAGCCCCATCAAGTGTCTGGTTACCACCAGCAGCCTCCTCAGCAGAAGACTGGATTTCCACATAGCAGTCAGCCGTATTATAATAGTCGTGGTGTATCCTGTGGAGGGTCTCATGGTGCTAGAGGCTTGATGAATGGATACGGGGGCCCTGCCAATGGATTCAGAGGAGGATATGATGGCTACTGCCCTTCGTTCTCTAACACTCCAATCAGTGGTTATACACAGTCTCAGTTCAGTGCTCCCCTGAATACTCTGGCTATCAGTGGAATGGATATCAGCAGAATTTCAAGCGAGGCTCTGGGCAGAGTGGACCACGGGGAGCCCCACGAGGTCGTGCAGGGCCCCCAAGACCCAACAGAGGAATGCCACAAATGAACGCTCAGCAAGTGAATTAATCTGATTCACAGGATTATGTTTAATCACCAAAAACACACTGGCCAGTGTACTATAATATGCTACCAGAAGAGTTATTATCTATTTGTTCTCCCTTTCAGGAAATTTATTGTAAAGGGACTGTTTTCATCCCATAAAGACAGGACTACAATTGTCAGCTTTATATTACCTGGATATGGAAGGAAACTATTTTTACTCTGCATGTACTGTCCTAAGCATCATCTTGAGCCTTGCACATGATATTCAGATTCCTCACCCTTGCTTAAGAGTAAAACATAATATACTTTTATGGGGTGATAATATCTCCATAGTTATTTGAAGTGGCTTGAACAAAAGCAAGTCTGACTCTTGGACATTGGATAAAATCTACAAGTCAGCCCTAGAGTTTTTCAATGGTATTTGACAAAACATATTTTCCTTGAGAGGAAGATGGAAGGAATGGAGTGTGGTTTGCAAAACAACTGCATTTCACAGCTCTTCTGGTTAAATTGGAGTACTAAATGTTTAGAGGTGTACCAAATTATGCATGGGTCCTTAGTCACACATGGAAGGCTGGCTATCAGCTCAGTTACACAAGCACTGTTCATCTGGCCAAATGACTGTGATAAAAACACATGTAAATTGCTTTTTAACAGCTGATAACTCTGTAAGACAAAGCCAAAATGCAAATTAGGCTTTGATTGGCACTTTTTGAAAAATATGCAACATAATGGGAAATAATCTGGATGGGCCAATTCTGTACTTAATGTGAAGTATTTAGATACCTTTTGGACACTTCTTAACAGTTTCTTTGAGACAATGACTTTTATAAGGATTGGTATCAAATATCATTCCTTATGACATGTACATTGTCATCACTAATCCTTGGATTTTGTTGTATTGTCACCTAAATTGGTACAGATATTGATGAAAGTCTCTAATGGATAATCATAACACTCTTGGTCACATGTTTCCCCTGCAGCTTAAGTTCTTTAAAAAGATATGAAATGCCTGCTGCTACCACCCTTTTAAATTGCTATCTTTTGAGAAGTACCAGTATCTGTTTTAGATTGATTTCCCCGCTTTAGGGAAATGAGTCAGTAGCTTCAGTTCTGATGGTATTAGCAAAACAAATAAAACGTGTATAAAAGTCATATCTTGAAACACGAGTTCAACAGCTAGCAGCTTATGTGATTTCACCCCTGTGCATTGTTAGTGTCACAAATTTCATGGTTGTCTCCAGCAGCTGTTTCCATAGTATTTGCAGTTATCATTTGTCTACTTCAACCCTAATTGAATTCTGCTTTTCTCATGGAGGCATTTATGTTCAAAGTGGTGATTTCTTCCTGTAGATGCATAGGGAGAGTCTCAAGTTTGGAGATGGACAGTTTAGTAGTGACTTAGCCATATGTACTATGTTGGAATTTGTGCTAGCAGTTTGAGGACTAGTTCTGTGTGCCTATGAACTTAATGCTGCTTGTTGTCCCATTCCACTTTGACTTTATGGAGAATTAAACCCATCTATTAAGCAAAGGCTACTAAGTCAATGGTATTTTCTGTGCAGAAATTAAAATTTTACTTTTAGCCTTTAGCTAAGGAAATTGTCCAGTAGGTACTCAGCTACTTAAAAAAAATCAAAATTATTCATCATTAGACAACTGGAGTTTTGCTGGTTTTGTAACCTACTAAAATGGATAGGCTGTTGAACATTCCACATTCAAAAATTTTGTAGGGTGGTGGGTAATGGGGAATCCTCAATGTTTATTTTAACATAAATAAAATAAGTTCTTGACTTAAAAATAAAAAGACATTGCTGGTTTTCTTCAATGGTTTCATTGTTCTCTAAAAGTGTCCATGACCCTTAAGAACTTCAGATTTCATAACATGACAAAATTAGGAAACTGATGGCATATGAACATTAAATGCAGGAAATATTTGAGAAGTGTTGCAGAGTGATACACTGTGGTCAGGCCACATGTTCTCACTGTCAAGATTTTCACCCCTCACTGGGAATCAATCCCTTGGATAAATCAAGGAAGAAGACCATTTTCTTCTCTGTGAGGACTGGGATTCCTGTATAAGATCCTTGCCAGAAGTCATGTAATTTAACTAAAAGATTTGGGCCACACAACCTCGATCACAGTCAGACCATTATAGGGGCTTAAGCTTCTCTTCTAGTGAATCTTGAGGTGGATCACAGGGATATTGTTTTTCGGCCCACCGGATACTTGAAGACAAGTTCCCAACTCACTGGAAGAGGCTTTTATGCAATCCTGGAGGTCCTCACTCTGTAGCCCCGGATGTCATTTTTGCTTACACAACGTTTATTTTCCTGATGGAGAAAACAGCTACTGACTGGTTGGTTTACAAGTCACCTCTGGGCTGGACCATATGTTTCTTCAGTCTTTCTTTGTAGACAAATATCTACACCTGACAATCACACATGAAAGTGGCCTGAGTTCTAGGGTAGTCCTCTCAGTTAAGCTAATTTTTCTAGTTGTTGTCTCTGTTGCTTCCCAATAATATTTTGTATAGGATGCTAAAAAGCACGTACTAGAGGAGTAGAAAAACATCTAACTGCAACACTAGCAGAGTTATTTTTACTGAGTAGCATAACTAAACTGAAAGAAACAATTTAGATTCTACCAACCATGCTGTAACAAATAGCCAGAAAGAATAGCCAGTTCTGGAGGTGAATGAATTAGCCTAGTATTCTTGACCTGGGTATGGGAAGTACTTTATTCTTCAAAGTGACTCTGTTAGGAGTCAAAGAGGTAGAGTGTATATGCACCTTGGTGAAGCTTGACACCGTCTACATAACAATGACATCAGTGCCCTCCATTTCAGAGTGAGCCAGATGACCGTTTCAACCATCATTCACTTGGACATCTTCTGTGGAAGAGTGTCAGACGGTGTGGATCCTGCTTTAGCAGAAGGCTTCAAGAGTTGCCACACTATTCTTTGCTGTGTTCATCATCTTAAAGATGTGCATTTCTGCAGCAATATGAAGCATGATGCTCATAGGACATTTTAATTACAACAATATGGTTCACTGACCTAATGAGGTATATAAATCACTATGGAGGCCACCATTTTTTATAAGAAAGAAGGATTGAATTAACAGCAAATTTATTCTAAACTAATTCCTTATTGTCTTTCTGTAAACTTGCATGAAAGCTACATAGAGGTTAAGAAAATCAATTGTGGTAAAATATTGTGATGGAATAAAGATGGTTGTAAATTCCCTCCCTCTCCTTATGGAAGAGAGGGTGGAGTTTATTCTCCTCCTCTTGAATCTAGGGTGCCATTAAACAATGTTTTTCCCATAGAAAGCAATGGGTGTGATATACTTGAACTTCTGAGGCTAAGGCATTAGAAATTCATGGCCTTTGTTTTGAATTTTTCAAACTCATGCCCTGTGGCCATCTTGTTTAAGACAACACTTGGGAACAGCAAAGAGAGATGCCATAAGATTTAATGAAAAAGATACTCAGCCAATGGGCAGCTATTCCAGCCCCTGATGTTCACATGATGCACTCGATGTTAAAAAGCAGGAGATTTCCTCCTTATACATTCCTACTGAAGCTATGGCTTGCTGAGAGAAATGAGTGAGTGTGGTGAGATTTAGTCATGGCGTTTTATAGCAGAGTAATATACAACCAGAGCAAGTGTGGGGTTAGCAGCTCCCGTCACATGCTCTGGTAGTCACTGTCGCTGCAGCTACAGGGCCTGGATGCCTGCCTCTGCTTCCATCAAATTTACATTGTACTCCTTGGTGGCAATGCCAGGATTCTGTCCCCTGAATGGAATAATTCATGAGATTTGTTTTTCAGTCTTCAGGAAAAGCTACAGAAAAAACTGGAACTCTCCAAATTAATGAATTTTGACTTTCATACAAGGCTTCAAGGCCACCATTTATCCATGACTATTGGGTCCCATCCTCTAATCAGGCTTAGGAGGGAATGATGCTTAACTGATGGTAAAAATTATATATTTCTGTTACTGAGTAATGAAGGTAAATCAAACCAGGTGACTGATCATTACTACAGAAGAGTATGAATTACAGGAACAAAAATCCTTGCTATTGATTCCACTTCTGTGAATTGCTCTCCAGAATGTATGGTTCCAAAAAGCTGTAGGATATGTTGTCTGGGGTAGGATAGGAGCAGGAAAGTGATGTTATATAGTTCTTCTTTAGTTTACTCAAGAATATATGAAACAAAAATCATGAATTTAGGAAGCATTAAATATTTTATCTTTCCATGTAGAGAAATAACTTTTGATATAGAATAATTCTAGTTTTTGTGTGCAGTGATGACTGGGTTTTATTACAAGGCAATGGAACATAGACATATTTAATTAGACCTGATAGGAATGCATTACTTATGAATAATAGGGACTCTCCACCCTCATACTTAGTGTGTGCAGAGAATCAGAGGTACAGTATGAGTGTGGCTCTTTCAATCCATAATCATTCTCAACCTCTACCTTTATAACTGGATAAGCTGTTAACTGTTTAATAGTTTTCAAATACACTGTAATTCAATTATTTTAGAGTAGGAATTTGAATTATTAAAATTAGACATACATATCCCTTGAGAGTATATTACATAAACTTTTTTATACAATCCTATCACTGTTCACAAAATACATGGATAATATATTGGCTAATACTCTGGTACTACCTCAATATTGGTTTTAATAAGCAGGATGTCCTAAAATTGTAGGAATAATTCAAAACTGCTCACAAATTTCAAAACTACTAAAAAATTAATACAAATTAATTAATGGCATTATAGGCCACAGACCCACAGTCTTGATAGGAGGGCACATGTTTTAACAAGAAAAAGAGTCACTGAATTGGCTATTCCATTTTATCTCTTTTTCCCTCTGGGAAACAACTCAGAATATTTGGAAGGTTTCACAGAAGTGGCAAAAATGTCTAATTTTCTCTAGCAAAGCAGACCTTGACTGGACTCTTAAGATCAGAATGTAATAAAATTGTGGTAAAATAATAAACTCTTACTGCATAACAGGCACTATCTAAAAGCTTTAGCTATATTCCAGGGCATTCACACAAAATCATTTAAAGCTCAAATCATACATATAGTAATCATTTTACGTACAAATTTAATCTTTAAAACATCTCATTTCAGTAAACCAAATTTTATTACCTCTATGTAATGGTAACATCTAATTTAAGTAGTCAAGTCATTTATAATTACTATAAAACATGTCATATTGTAGATGCACATGTATAACATTCACTCCTTTAACTCTGTCAAAGTAACACAAAAAATAAATGGGGAATTAATGAGAAAAAAGCATAAAGAAAATGTATGATGCTGATAAAATTTGATCTCAGGGGAAGAGCTGCTTGCAGTAAAATCAATTTGCATTGATTTAGAATAAGGTTATCAGAGTGATTGTTTACCTCTTCTTGGAGAAACAGCTGCAAGGAACATGTCCATTAGATACATTATGAATAGTTAGTAATTTACACAATATATCACTTTAATATTCACAAAGTTGTTGGGATTACATTAGTGCTAATTATGAATAAAAGCATAAGAGACACCTTGAAGTAATTAAGTCAACCTAAAGAGAAATAGATGATTTGATATTTCACACTGACTCAACAGTAAATAGATAATTAAATTCCCTTCTTTCAGATTTCCTGAGAGTCACGTGACTACCATTGCCAGTTGTCATTAATAATATAAAATTTTTGTGTTAATGAATGGTTTTGTAAGTACAGAATCCAGATTCACTCTCCTTCCCAAATTAAAAGATTTCATTTACCTGATCATCCATCCATTCCACCATCCAATCATCCTTCCCTCAAATATATATGCAAGAAGGATGTACAAAATACATTATTGTTGCATATGTATTGTAGTATTGAAAAAATATGTACTGAAAAATATGTATTGAAAAAATTATTATATGATTCAGATTTCATTCATCTTCAAACTCACTGCCTTTT
>NW_004624921.1:1984287-1996302 GCF_000247695.1 Heterocephalus glaber
AATATGTTCAAAATTCATCACTTATTCACTGCTAGACTTCCAGTGTACTATTTGACCTAGAATTCAAAATGGTAGAATACCAATGCAGAGAATAAATTTTATATGCTAATTACTCAAACATCTCTAGTTGATAGAAAATAAGCCAAAAGGAATAAATGCCTATTTTTCTCTTTTTATACATCAAATCTGAGAAGAAATAAAACTCACTTCAATAAAGAAATTTATTCTTTGGTGATTTCCTGATATTTTCAATCTCTGATGTTTAAAAATATTTTCTAATCTACATCAGAATCCTGGGAAGAACAGGACTTACTGTAAATGTTTTCATACCCAGGTTCAGCTGGGCAGTTCATACTCCATGCATTTTTCTCATTGAGTGTCTTTTATATTTCATATTCTTAGAAATTCATGACCTGATGGACTCAGCAAGCAAGTGTTTTGCTTCCTTGTCTGTGCTGTGCACTCGTACTCTGTCCTTATCCTTGAAAGACGAGGGTTTCCTCTGGACAGTGAAGCCTGTGACAGCCAGGGCACCACTGGTATCCATGCCCAGTGCCTTCCGTTAGGGACCTCAAGATTTGTGTCCAGCTAACTATGGACCCTGGGGTCAGCAGAGTTTGACATCAGATAAGGAATAAATTGCGGATTTTGCCCATGTTGTTTGATGGATCTATGAAAATCAATGCCTTCCTGTGCGACATTCTCTGACTAGTAAGGCTATGCTGGCAAGGTACTTTTGTGAGCAAGACACTGGTCAGCACAAGTGTCATGCTGTTTTTGCTGATGCCTTCTGTGATGATGCTTGACACCCACAGGAAAAAAAATCCCATCATCCTCAAGTTATCCTCAACAGTGGGACAAGTCAGAACCTCCTCCATGGGTGTATCTCAGTGGTGACTTTTTAAATTACGTTTATGAAGCAAACCCAAATGTGCTCCTGGAAGAAACACATTTGTCCAATTTTTCTATAACTTTGTTTCCCTAACCTTTGACATGGAGTTATATATTCTTAGAAATAAAAATCTAGGTGTAGGGGTGGTGGGAGGGGAAGGGGAAAGGAAAGAAGGGAAAGGAAAAATTATGAGAAAGAAAAAAAAATGGAAACAAAATAGGAAAAAAGGTCCAAAGATGAAGGAGTGAAGGGAGGGGAAGGGGAAAGGAAAAGAGGGAAAGGAAAAACTATGAGAAAAGAAACAAATGGAAATGAAATCTATGTAAATAGGGAAGGGTGGAGGGGGTGAAGGGCACACAGGTAATGGGGAAAAATAAGAACCAAGATATATCATGTACAGGTGCAAACACCCAATGATAAATGTAAATGAATTGTATACCTAAAATGTACCAATGAAAGAACTAAAAAATATAATAGGAAAGGGTGGAGGGGGGTGAAGGGCACACAGGTAATGGGGAAAAAAAATAAGAACTAAGATACATCAAGTACAGGTACAAGCACCCAGTGATAAATGTAAACATATTGTATACCTAAAATGTACCAATAAAATAATTTTTAAAAAAGAAATAAAGATCTCATTATGGTCTTGAAAAAAAATGCTATTGCACAACATATAATGATTTATTTTCTCAATCAAATCTTGCCATTACTTAGTCAGAAATACAGCTACTAGTTTAATTTCTATCTTAATTGAAATTGACTGTACTTATATACTTTTTAACTTTATACTAGATTTTTTGAAATCAGAGTGATACTAGGAGAGGTTCCATTCAAAATAAGGAATTAACTTTTTAGCAAATCTTGTGTATATCAGATTACTCTAATTACTCCAATAGTCACTAATGGCATTTGAGTCTTTACTAAAAAAATGCAGGATACGTGGTCTAGTAAGTTATGTCATTATATTTCCCCTAAATATCACAGGATATTATTATTCTTTTCTTATTATCATTTTAAAAATAAGACACCAGATATTAAAGAGTAATCCATGTGTCTGGTGGGATTGCTGGCACACTGCTCTAATCTTAGCTACTTAGATCTGAGGAAGGAGGACCTTATCTTTCATGCCAGCTTGGGTATCATAGAGAGCCCATTTTAAACTCAGAAAGAGTGAGGGCTGGCTGTGGATGGAGTTCAGTGGTAAGTACGTCAGGGTTGGATAACTTCTCCTGGGAAAAATAGAGTAATAAGCATGACCAGGTCTTGGGCCATATTCATTGAATAACTATAGAACTTTTATATGTTGAAGGCATCTGTACATGGATTTTGCTTCCTTATGATTTAAATCTTAACTTTTTTATCTATTTTTTAATCTGAAGAAAAATTACACATGGAGCCTCCACAGAAGGGTCTCTGTACAAAGGCACAGTATGTGTCAGTGGCAATAAGGAAGAAATGTATTTAAATTTGGGTCTGGAAACAAACTGAAGTGATGCAATGCTATAATATGCTGCAAAGGGATTTATAATATAAATTTTCCTGACTACTAAAAAGCCTCCAAGTGTAACTAGAACTAAGAAAGTAGGCTGGAAATGAGAGCCTACTCTGTAGAAGTGTCATTACCATTCTATATTTCAAATTTGAAGTTTTTATAATTAGCAAAACTAGAGATGTATATTGAAATATCATGCCTGTTGTTCATGATAAAAGTTTGTTACTTTAGCTAGTATAAGAGGCTAAAAAAGAGATGTGTCAATACGTGAAGCATGCACGTGTTACTGTGAGCAAAACCTTGCTTCTCTAATTCCAAAGCCCGGGTAGAGGACAAGAGGGAGGAACATTAAGAAAGGTAATGGGCATCAAATACACAGCTTGGGATCTGGCTGTTTGTTCCCCAGTGACTATTGTTAGAGTGAAATGGTAACGTGCTATGCACAGCATCTTTGCCTTTGGCCAAGATCTGGTGGGGTCACTGGGTGAGTGGTCAGGGGACCTGAGTGCCAGCCCTAGGGTGACTATTGGCAAGAGAGTATTTGGAACAATAAATGGAAATGCTGTTTTGCAGGAGCCTAGAGTTAAATATTAAGATGCCATGTGTGAAAGTAACAGAAACAGAAGGAAAAGTGAGATATTCTTACTTAAAGAGAAATTAATGTTTTGAGAAGACCTATCTTGCTATGGACTTGTCTACTTCAATTGTTCTGGTTGAGAGGAAAAAGGAACTATATCCAAGAGAGTAAGTATGAATTGTTTTATGCTGCTAGGATTTTTGTGTTGATATTTTCTATAATTTCTAGCATGCTGCAAATCTCAGAATCAATAATTGACAAATGCTGAAATGGAAAGCTTTAAGCTTAAAATTTATACACTCAGTGTGCAAATTTATATTTTACTTTCCTATAATGGGTTAAACTGAAACAAATATGATATAATTTTTAAAAATTCCTTTATTGATACATTTTAGGTATACAGTATGTTTATATTTATCATTGGGTGCTTGTACCTGTACATAATGTATCGTAGTTCTTATTTTCCCCCATTACCTGTGCACCCTTCATCCTCAATGTGATATAATTTTAAGATTATGAAAAGCTACATATGTATAACATATTTAGTGTTAACAATCTGCCAAGCAGATAACTATAGCTTTTATTTGTAATAAATCCTCCTGAATGATAAAATATTGTTTTGTCTCTGTTTTTAATAACTTCTGTGTCCCATTATGTACAATGTTGCATGCTATTTAAAGGGAAGCTAAGTCGCAATTTTTTCTCTATCATAATTTTATTTTATTTTATTTTATTTAATTTAATTTTTTTTGGTACCAGGGATTGAACTCAGGTCCTTGTGCTTACAAGGCAGGTGGCAGAAGCACTGAGCTAAATCCCTGGCCCTCAATCATAATTTTAGAAAAGATATTTGATTACTAAGAATGAAAGTTAATGATAATAACGATAAAAAATTTCAAGCACTGAAATTTACCTACTTTAGTTATCTTTTTTTCCTCAGATTCCCAAGTTAACTTTAAAATGAAACAAAGAAGTATAAAATAAAATGCTGATCAAAAGAAGCTATAACAATCTGCATTTTTGATCTTTGCTTTAAAATTTACATTTTAATCTAGCATATTGTAATTATTTATTTTCAATAAAAGGTGTTGCATCCCTTTTTAAAACTATACTATAGCAGGCCGGGGATTTAGCTCAGTGGCTTCAAAGCCTGCTGCGCAAGCTCAAGGACCTGAGTTCGATCCCCAGTACCAAAAAAAAAAAAAAAAAAACAACAAAAAAACTAAACTATACTGTAGAATATCAATACCACAACAGCTTGTTATCTGTAAACATGCACTTATAAATTATAAGATTGCCTTTTTTTAGCATTCAATAATTTTACATAATTTCTGTTGTTTCAAAAAGCATATTGCTATTCAAAATATTCTATAGATTTTATCTTCAGTATATGTCATGCATGAAACTCTTTTATTAAGTAATCTTATCTTCAAAACATTTACATATTAAAAGGATTTACATTTTTAGAAAAGAAGTTCTAAAAACTTTAACACACTTTATATTTTTGAGAAGTATTCACAAAATATTACACTTCATGAAAAAATGGTAACAAATAAATGATTGTCTAACTTCCTTTTGTGTAATAACTATCATTTCAAACTTCTTTTACTCTATATGAATAGATATTGAAGATTTTGTAAAATTATTGCATCTTATAAAATTTTATAATTATATCATGATGTGATTTTTCATGTTTTTTCTTCAAATTTGAACATAGATAATGCTGTAATAGCATTTTCTAATGCTCGCCTTAAAGTGTGTTTTCTAGAGTCAATGTCTAATGTAGTAAAGATGGAGGTGATATTTAATGTAAAGTTACAAGGAGTAATTTCTATTCTTTATAAACCTAGTCAACAAAACTATGTGGTGACTGTGGAGCTATGATACTGAATTTTGAAAGACTGTTAACCCCAAATGAAGATGATAAGTATAGAATATAACAATCCCATACAATAAACTAAATAAGAGAATAAAAAATGAGTATATTATTTTCACAAGAACTCTTTAAAGTAAACTCTGGATATTTAAATAGTTTTTTTTAAGTCAAACACATATGAAATACTGGTTATAAAATTCAAATATACATCTAGGAAAATAATATAAACCGTAAGTTGAAATCCTGACATATATGCGAGATAGTAAAAAATTATATAAACTCTTTCATGTTTTCTTCTTTATCCATCACACATCATATGGGGAAAATAAGATATGGGCATTAAAACTCAATAGAATAATTTCAGAAATGAAAAGGACATATTATAATAGATACTTGATATTCATAACAATAGCTCAGAGAAAACTTCAGTTAAAACTCATTACCTAGGAAAAAGTTACTGAGAATCTATTGTGTTATCTGTACACTACCAATATACAAGCTCATATATTCTCTAGCTAAAATACTTACTCTTTGATTTTGATATTTTTAGAAACTGTCGAGTCATCCTGTATTATTTTAAATTGTCTTTGTTTATTTTGTCTTACACGTAGTTCATCTCAGACATATTAATAATAGTGAGAATTTTTTTTTAAAGTGAGAATAAGCAAAGGCAGACAGC
Organism: Heterocephalus glaber; assembly: GCF_000247695.1. The sequence continues at coordinate 1,989,804 of NW_004624921.1, forward strand.
AAAACACTTGAGGATAGATTTACTAAGCATAGTTACCAGAATTATATCACCAGTCCAAAATATTAGTATTTTCATTGTTTATTAACCACCCAACAGGCCAAGATATTATCAAACACTTGCTGCATTATGAGATGTGATAAATAAATGATCTTGAATTATAATGTATGATTACAATGGTGATTAAGTTATTATGATAGGTCAGTGAAAGCCAAATACAGTTTCAAATTTCTGTGTACACAGGGATGGTACAGCTATAGCTGGATTACAGGTAAGGGAAGCACACAATGTACCTGAAAAGGCCTGCATGGTATAGTTTATTCATTACCAAAAGTTACACTTAAAATTTTGATGGTGGACATACTATTGAGAAAATATGATAAAAATATCGCTGCATCAGGATTCTGTTGATATTCATAAAAAAACTTATTTGGTTCTGTAGCCAACTGGGGGTCGCCTCCTGGGTCAGGGCAATTTCAATTGAGATAGGGCAGATTGTCAGATTTTCTCCCTGCCGTTTTGTAGATCCAAGCAAATCAATCACTTCTTCTGCGACATCCCACCCTTACTCAAGCTGGCCTGTGGAGAAACTTTCATAAATGAGATGTTAGTCTTTTCAGTTGTCCTGGTGTTTATCATGGTCCCTTTTCTACTCATACTTGGTTCCTACAGTAAAATCATCTCCTCCATCCTAAAGTTGTCCTCAGCCACACGGCAAGTCAAAGCCTTCACCACCTGCCCCTCTCATGTCATAGTTGTAGCTTTGTTCTTTGGATCTGGAATCATTACCTATTTCAGAGCCAAATCCAAAAATTTTTGAAGCACTGATAAATTTCTCCTTTCTACACCATCACCCCCCTGATCTTCAACCCTATGATCTATGATCTATGCTCTGAGGAATAAAGATCTCATGAAGGCCTTGAGAAAATTAGTAACTGATGCTTAATGTATTTGCTAAGAATTTGAACTGTCTGCTTTCTAGTTTAATTCTGCTATTTTTTAATGAGAAACTTGCCTTTAGCTTGCTTACCTGCACTACTATAGATCATGTTTACTCATTCCTGAGCTTTTTCTTTATGCAACACTTCTGATATCAAGATTGTAAACGTGTAAATACCGAATAGTATCTCTAATGTGAGAAATTGAAAGTGTAAATAAGGATGAAAATGATTAAAACAAATAATTGATAATTTGAAATAGGAAAAGGCCCAAAGGGGTAGGGGTGGCAGGAGGGGAAGGGGAAAGGGAAGAAGGGAAAGGAAAAATTATGAGAAAGAAAAAAAAATGGAAACAAAGTCTATGTAAATAGGGAAGGGTGTTGGGGGTGAAGGGTGCATTGGTAATGGAGGAAAAAATGAGAACTAAGATACATCATGTTCAGGTACAAACACCCAATGATAAATGTAAATGTATTGCATACCTAAAATGTACCAATTAATATATAAATAATAAAAAAATAAAAATAATAAAAAAAAGATTGTATCAACATTCATTTTTCTAATAAAATAATTTGCAAAAAGTCTCATTTAGTGTACTAGAGTACTTCGTCAAAATTTATTGATGATTTGAAGATAGGAGAAAAACTGCAATTTCTTACCTAGCAGTTGATGTCTTATACATTTTTTTCTCTAAAAAAAGTCAAACTTTTCATGATTGTCTTCCTCAGATAATTATTATTTTCATAAAATTATCTGTCAATAAAAAAGACTAAATGTGCAAGTGTTTGTTGAGTGGCTGTTTAAAATTGCTTACGTTTTTAGGGTTTTACCCTTATTAACAAAGGGAATTTTCTGCTTTATGATGTAGAAAACACCTAAGGATAGTTTAAAATTTTAATGTCTACATATGATGCTGTACAGCAAGTATGATACTTGCCAGAACCCTAAATATTGATTATGCTGTAAGCAGTGCAGGCTGCAAAGAGTTAAATCCTTCAGTTGGCTTACTTTATGAAGCAAGTCTGACTGAAGCTACATGACTCACAGAAGCACCTCATGAGCACTGTGGAAGCTCACAGGTTAACATGATCTCCCTGCTAATGGCCACAACGGAGACCAGAGTAATGACCTATGAAGCTGTGGGGTTGATATGAGATAACATCCATAGCTGAGGTCAGAGTAATCACCCAAACTCCATTCCCACAATCAGTGTCTTCATAGCTTGAACGGCAGTGCTCTAATTACAACCATATATTTTGTCTATCTTTCTTGTAATTCGAAAATGAGTCAACTTCTATTTAAAGCCTTGCCTGCATTGGTTTCCATGCTAATTTCATGTACTGCACACCTATACATGCACCTTTAGCCTGATTGATGAATAATGAAATTTGGTGGAAAAGACAAACCAGGGCCTTTTGTCAAAGAGCATTGGCCGTCCCAGTTCATAATTTTTCTTAATTCTGTCTTAAATTTTTCTTCAACCTTGCATTGAGCATAGGACAAGTGGGGACTAGAGATTAATGCAGGAGTCTCTGGCAGATACTAATGCTTCGAAGTATTCCCATTGACTAAAATTGTAAAGTCACGAGGGATAGAGACAAATCTTAAGAGAAAATGGAGCTGGGTGTTGGGAAAATGGAGAACATTTTTGAAATCTTTCCCCTCTGCCTCACTCCAGCAGCAATATTCACCATATTTTTGATCATATCTCATAAAACCATAAAGAGCAGGGACTTTCAGAATTTATTCAGAAAGTGCTAAGCAAAATGAGATAATATGTTCAAAGCAAGGGGGGTGGTAGTTTGAGAGGAATTAATGCAATGTGCATTTCCTCAAATATTTCTTATTTAAACATTCATTGTATGAGGTCCTCACCCCTTGTAGTATTAAAAAAGAGATAACTGAGAAGAAAGAAAATTAAATGGGAGAGGAACGATTTCCACATTCCTAATCCATACAGGTGCACATTAGTGTCAGTTGTAAGAGATGTTTTGTAATATAGGCTGGCATATATTACAGTTAAGAACACAATATTAACATACATTTGTGTCTTCTTGCAACTGTGAAAAATATATTCTTACTTGCTGATTTTATCTACAGTGTTATAGGAGATCCGAGATTCTCTATATAAAAACTTCAACAAAATACAAGGATTGGAGAGAAAATAATCTAATTTTGGCTGTGAATGACTATATAGAAAAAATGGAATATATAGTATAAATGGTAAAATCAAAAAGAGAAACTATTTTATTTGACATATGCATTTGAAAAATCACTTTTATTTCTATAGAAAAAAGCTAACCAAACATGACATCACATGCTATGTGGAATATGACAAAAATGTCAAATACTTAAGAGTAATTTCGGTATGTGTGCAGGATGTCTGCTAAGTAATGTATGAAATAGTATGAGTGGAATTGTAAAGGAGAAAATAAATGGATTTCTATCCATAGATGCAAAACACAACTACAAATGGATTTCATTTCCTTAGGATTTAAACTTACTGTATTTACCTATTTTTAATCTAAAGAAAGATTACCAATGGAATTACAATGGAAGGGTTTTTATATCAGGATTTTATAGAGAACACACCATGTACAGGACTCAATAAAGAAGAGAAATATTACCTTTTTGAGCTGTACACAAACTTTAGTGATGAAATATTATGTCTTTCTGCAATTGAGATCAAGAAATGGGTGTTTTCTTATGTTTTTATTCAAAATTTTAATAGATATACTTTATTTTGTGTTTAAAAAAGAAAATGCATTTGTCATGGACAGAAGAAAATAAACTTTTCATTTATCTATTTATTGAGATAAAATATCAAAAGTATTAAAGTTGCTACAGAGAAAATAATGAATGAAATATCTATGATGAGTACAGAATTCATAAAAGTCATTTAATTTCCATATAAAAGAATGCCACAGAAAATGATAGTGAAATAACTCTCCAAGTCCAAGAGTTCTGCCCTCCATAGAATCAATTAACTGCAAATCAAAATCATTTCTAATAGTAAAGAATTGCACTATACTGAACAAATACTGACATTTTTGTCATTTTCTCCAAACTATTTAGTACAATAACTCTTACATAACATTTACACTACACTAGGTATTAGAACTAATGTAGCCATGACATAAAGTATACCAAAGGAGTACATGGGTTTTGTAGAAATATGCAGGGTTTGCCTAACTTTTTTTTGCCTAATTTTTTTTCCACATTTTAGATTTTATTGGTTGTGTTGAGGATCAGTACAGACACTTCACATTGTACACAATTTTTAACACACGTACCGAAAATCTAAAAAACTACGTATTGTTTCTTTTTCAGTTATTCCAGTGACTTTCCAGCTTCAAATTTGGAGGCAAATTTTCCATCAAAGGATTAAGTACCAGTATCTTTGAACGCTGATGAAGTGTTACTTAAGTCTCATCAATTCACAATTTCTTATCATATACACTACATACTCAAATTTTTGATCTTTCACAGCACATTAGCAAAATTAGGCAAACTGGACAGGCAACTGGAGTTGTGCATGTCTAATGTGCCTTTGGTATCTAAAGTGTCTTTGAAACAATGACACATATATGTACAGGAACTACTGCATGATTATATAGAACAGGATAAAAAATCATAAGTATTTAAAATACTTGTCAAAGAATTTTCAAAAATCTAGCTTGTAAATTATGAAATTATTTAGGGAAATTTAAGAAGTTAGTAAACTGGTATATAATATCCGTGTACTAATATATTAGAAAATCTAACATTGAAGTCTTTTCAGTTTTATTTCATATGATCCCTAAATTCTGTGTGTGTGTAGGTGTATGGGTGTATGTGTGTGTGTGTGTGTGTGTGTGTGTGAGAGAGAGAGAGAGAGAGAGTTTAATTAATTCATCAGGCTTAGTCTAAACTTGTTGTCAGGAAGCTGAATGATAATAGCCCAGGTATTGTGTGAGAAATAAGGTACTAGGATGAGTCTACTGGACACTATACCTTATTTTAATCCTGCAGATAGTTTGACATTAATATTACACAAGTGATAAAAAGAGCCTAACATCAACCTAGAACACAAGGCAAATGCCAAACTAAAACATTGCAGAAGAATGCAAAAACATGATCATTCCACCTTCTTCTCATTTAATAGACTACAAATATGGAATACAAACAAAAAACGGAACTGGGAGACAACTTGATAGTTACTTCCTATCTTTTATAAAATAAAAACTCCCAAGTAATCCTGAAACCTAAACATCAAAAACAACACTAGGACATATTCATATTTGGGTATATTATGTTTGTGGATTTGGCATGAGGAAAATAATTTTAATACAATTATTAGTATTGGTGGAAAGCATTGCTATGACAAACTGCATTCATTAAAATGTGCTCTTTGACCAAAAAAGGCATTTACAGTGAAATTTTGCAACTCAAAGGCTTAAATTCATCTTACATAAAGAAGAGCTTTAAATCCCCAACACAGGAAACTCAAGACAAAACATGATGAGGAAGGTGAAAGAATGCTTCACAGGGGTCCAAGAGGAAAAAAGTAATACATTAGTAACAAACAGATTAAAAATTAACACCGCGTAAACTAGATCAAAATAGAGGACCAGCCCAATATATGTTTGTAGTAAATAAACCCTTCACTATAGCAAATTTACCCTTTGGGCTGAGGATGTATGAGTTTGGAGGAAGTGATAGAGATATAGAAACAGAGGGAAGAGAGGGAGAGGTTAGAAGTGAGGCTAGAGGACACAGAAAGATCATGAAAACTTTGGAAAACTGTTGAAGACAAGAGGAAAAGACAGAGTGAAGGAACAAAGATAAGAACAGAACAAACTGATAGCAATAGGGAAGCTGAAGCTGTATTCACCTTAATGACAATCAAGAGAAGGAAAGAGAAAAAATAAAAATCTGAAATAGGACAGGAACAAGAACAAAAAGTGAAAGAAGTGAAGAACAAGAAGGGAGAATGAAAAAAAGAAAAAAAAGGCCTCCTTCATGGTATGTGTCTGTTGCCATTATAGACAACATGGGCAGCAGTGTGTAGATCTAAGTCAATCATTCTCAGCAAGCCAACAGCAATCCCCTGAGATTAGGGCTGATCGTGGAAAGGTACAAATTCCCAACGATGAATGTCATTGCATTGTATACCTAAAACTTACCAGTGAACTTAATAACAAAAAAATGTTTATACTGGATGAGATCCATAACTTCCATCAGAATGACAAAAATATTTTTGAAAGACTAAGAAAAGTAAGGGGTAGGAAAAAGAAGAGGAAGAGGAGGAGAACAGGTTGAAAAAGGAGGACTCCCACACTCACTGCATGTATATAGGATATGAGCTGGTGTCAAAGGTCACCTGGTGCTGCCCGTGAACCAGCACGGCGCATGGCAAGCACCTGCCTACATGTAGGGAAGCTACCTGTCCCAGGACGTTTCTGAGGCAAACAAGCTATAGTCAGTAATTTCTATTAGATGAGAATAAATGCCCATCAACTGGAGACTGGATAAAGAAAATGTGGGGTTATTTTTTATAAAATGGAGTACTACTCAGCCATAAA
>NW_004624922.1:3605-58599 GCF_000247695.1 Heterocephalus glaber
AATGTGCTTCTGGAAGTTTGGCAGAACCTGCGTGCAGACTGCTGGTGTTTTGGCTCGTTTCTGTCTTGCAGTGCCGAGGATTGAGTCCAGAGCCTAGGCCAAGTTAGGCAAGTTTTCTACCACTGAGTTGCACCCCCTGCCCTGCTGCTGTGTGTGGAAAGTTAACTGCCGTGTAGCTTTTTTCCATGACCATTGATGATTTTCAGATTTTCTATCTCTTCAAAGTCAGTTTGGTACTTTTGGTTGTCCTAGAAAGCCATTCATGTCATTGAATTTGAACCTAGGGTAGCACAGTGCTCTGTATAGTTCGTTGGAGGAAAAGAAACTCATACATCTGTGATGTTACCTTTTTCAACACTAGTGTTTATTGGCCAGACGTGCTTAGTGATCGCTTATTGTATTAATCTTTTGGAAGAACCAGCTTTGGGAGTTCTCGGTGAGTGCTGCTGATGTTTATCCTTCTACATCAGTCATTTCTGTTCTTACTATTTATCTTTCTGCTTCATTTAAATGTACTTTGTGCAAGCTCTAGCCTCCCGAAAATGGAAAACTTGAATCATTTGTTTAACCAGCTGATCCTCCTCCTAAAACAGGCAAGGTGTTGGAATTCATTTTGTTGGCCTCACATGTTTTTTTGCCCTCCAGTAGCGGGGATTGAACTCAGGACCTTGCGCTTGCAAGGGAGGCAGCTGCACCACTGAGCTAATTCCCTGGCCCGAGTTGGTTTGGTTTCATCCTTGCTCCGTCAAATCTGACTCAAGGTCCTGCCGTGGTATCTCTCCCTGGGGTCCATGTGTATAACTCCAGAGAATGTCCTTCAGAATCGTGACCGTAAAGCCCACTGGAGGAGAACCAGCTTGAGGGAAGTAGAGAGTCCTGGGGTGTTTTGTTGGTTGGTTGGTTGGTTGGTTGGTTTGAAGCTCTGAAGGGGGCCAGGGATCTACCTCAGTGGTTCTGCTGAGATGAAGCATGAATTCCACTAATGTTTTCTATATGTCCATTCCCATTGCTTTACAGTCCCTGGCAGTGTATAAACCACAGAAGGTTTTGTTGAAACCTGAATGAGTGCAAGAATGGCAAGTTTATCTGTAGGCAGAAGCCATACAGAGTACCGTGTGGACTCAGTGCTGTAACAGAAACTACCTGAAAAATGCCAACGATTGAGAGGACTGTGCTAACAGTGCATGGGTACTTTCACGAGAGCCAGACCTTGACAGCTGTCCTCCCTTGAGGGCCACAGATGGGTTCTTCTGGACTATATTCTCTGAGGGGCTCTGTTTCCCCTGGTTCCATTCTTTAACAGACAGGATGATGGTAGATCAAAAGTTTTACTAAGAAAACTGTTGGGACACTGTAGTGTAAGGTTCCTTTTCCATTGAGTCAGCAGTATCTTATGAGAAAGTCTGAGTTTTTGAAGGCCTGGTCATCCACCATGAGGGCTCCTGGATGAGGTCCTGGGGCCACCTCAGTTTTCTTTCCTGTCACTACTGCAAATCATAAACTTCAGGGTGGGAGCTTGGGTTTTGCATATCTGCCCTGTTTAGCCTCCTTGCTCTGTTGAGGACTGATGGGCATGGGTGTTATTGAGTTCTACCCCTTTTCTTCCCCAACTCAGGAGATGGGGTGGGAGACATCTGTGAGACTGAATTTGACCAGGATCAGGTCATTGACTGGATCGACATCTGCTCAGAGAATGCAGAGATCACCCTGACTGACTTCAGGGCCTCCCAGACAGTGGTCCTGGATCCCAAAGCTGATGCCCAAATTGACCCCAACTGGGTGGTCCTGAATCAGGTCAGTGTCACATGGTTGGAAACAGTTCAAATCTGCCTCTCAACAGAGGCCCTTCAGACAGCAGCAGGCAAATTTTAGAGGGGGCTGGCTGTGCCAGACATATATTCCTCATAGCAGCCTGAATTAGAGTACTATAATTTCATCATGGCCATTTTACAGGTGATAAAGTTGAGTTTTGCAACACTTCAGTGATTGCTCATGATAGCACTGGGGTACATTGCTGAGGTAGTTGAAATTGGAACCTAGGCAGTCTGTCCCTAGAGCCACACTCCCGACCTCTCCATCAAACTGTTCACCTGTGTGTCCTCAGTGTGTAACTAAGGAAAGAAGGCACAGAGAGGCTTGCCAGAGTCACAGAGAAAATCATATTCATTAGAAGCATATGTTGTATGTTTGCCAGTTAAGGGTGGATTGAATCAACTTAAGTGAAAATCTTAGCAAAATTATTTCTATTCAACATTGAGCCTTCTTTAAACCTTTTTTTAAAAACTAGTTTGTGCTTTTGTGCTTTCTCTGAGTTCATAATGAGATATAGCAACTACCCAGATAATGAATTTTAACATCAAAATCAGACATCCCTGGCTATCACTCATAGTGCCTGAGGTTCTGAGGTTCCCCATGTTCGCTCAGCCCCCTTCAGAATTTCTCTAAACTCCCTCACCTTTTTCTACAGGGCATGGAGATTGCGCAGACCAGGAACAGTGATCCTGGCCTTGCTGTGGGTAGATTTAGGGCCCCAGTTAGCATTCATATAGAATCTTGTCAGCTGTTAATGTGGCTTGTCTGTTTTCCTAATCATATCTGATCTCTGTAGGGTACATGGCTTTTAATGGAGTTGACTTTGAAGGGACCTTCAATGTAAACACCCAGACAGATGATGACTATGCAGGTTTTATCTTTGGTTACCAAGACAGCTCCAGTTTCTACATGGTCATGTGGAAGCAGACTGAGCAGACTTACTGGCAAGCCATGCCTTTCAGAGCTGTGGCAGAGCCTGGCATTCAGCTCAAGGTATGGGGGATTGAAGCCCCTCATCTTCCTTTTTTCTAGGCCCTCCACCTTCCCTTTACATTCTAAGTTCTCCTAAATGGCATGTAGTGATCTAAGAAATTGGTGGAATTGATGCTCATGTTCAGCTCAGGGAAGAGTGAACTGGCATAGGGCCTTGCCTTCATTCCTGACTCTCTGGTGGGACAGCAGCCTGAGTGGGGTCAAAGAGGTAGGGAAGGTTGGGATGCATCTTTAGGCATGCTGTGCTGGCTAATCATTTTATTAGTGAGGCCACCTGCTTTCAAGAGGGCTTGTGAAGCCTCTCTCAGGCTTGCTTGGACAGAAGGCAGACTTCAATAGCCAGACATTTGGTATGAGCCATCCTTGGGCAAATGTGGGGTGAAATGGCTGTATATAGCAGGACAGAGTGGAATGAGTCCTGAGTGCAGTACTGTTTACTACTTAGTACTAGGGGGTTGTGGTCACCTTAGGAGAACTGACATTTAAGTGTTTATGCTTTCCTCTGAGTCCAAGGCAGTCCTATAGTAACCATGAATTCAGCACTATATCATGTTTTCTGACACAGGAAGCAAGAAGGAATTCTCTATGTCCTGTTCTAATACCTTGATTGTGTCTTTATCCAGGCTGTGATGTCCAAGACAGGTCCTGGGGAGCACCTCTGGAACTCCCTGTGGCACACGGGACACTAGTGACCAGGTCAAACTGTGTAGATGGACTCCAGGAATGTGGGCTGGAAGGACAAGGTGTCCTACCACTGGTTCCTGCAGCACAGGCCCCAGGTGGGCTATATCAGGTAGACAGAGATTCTTTCTCCACCCCTAGCACCAGAAACAAAGTGCCATTCCATTTTGTACCTGGAGTGGGTTCCCTGAGCATCCCTGATCTGGATAGCTCTCTAGGACTTGCCAGGGCTCCCAGAAAAGTGTGGTAAGACATCTAGACCCACACTGACACCCAGACAGGATGAGAAGTTGGAGATGGAAGGAGTGTTGGGGGAGGCCTCAGCCATGGCCAGATGAGTATACATGCATGGCAGTGCCCTTGTGCTGTGCTCATGGGACAGGTCCAGAGTTGGGCTGGTAATGGGCATGAAGTAAAAGGCATGGCTGAAGCATGAGCACACTCTCCTGAGATCCCCTCAGACCCTGTGTGATTTACACAGAATGACCCAAGCCCTTGACTTGTCTTCCCTGATGGATTGTAAAATCCAGGTGAGCAGCACATTTCCCTCTTATTTTTGCCAGCACCCAGCCCAGCTCCTGGCACAAGCTGTTCATTAGGGAGGTCAGCATCATCTGCCTTACTGCTTTTAAGGTCTGTGTTTTTTAATTAGTTGCATGAATTATGGGGTCTTAGGGCTGTATCTTTGAAATTTAGATAATGTACTTAGTTTTTCATTCCTCTAACTCGCAGACCAGCCTGTGTAGATGCCCACTTGTGTAATATATATACAAAGGAGTATGAATTGCATGTTTCTGACCAGGGGAGGAAAGTAGTCGTGGGAAAATTAATGTCAGGAGGGCTGATTCATATTTTATTCTTTGTGACAGTATGTCAAATGTACTCAGTTGGTCTCTCATTAAGACTGACTATGCCTGACCACATTCTTAACCCTTTAAACCCACACCCCTCTTTTTTATGAGAAATTTTAAATTGCCCCCTTTTGGTCCCAAATGAAATTGTAGAAAACATAACCTAGCTGGTCTTGGTCATGTGCCCCTGTATTCCTAGCACTCTAAGAGACTGAGGCAGAAGGACTGCAAATTGAGCCCAGCCTGTGCAACTTAGTGACTTAGGCCCTGTCTCAAAGGAAAAAACTAGGGTTGTAATTCAGTGGAAAAACTGTAGCTAGGTTTAATCCTTAGTATTACCACAAAAGAAAGAAAATATAACCTACCTGCACATATAATCTTTGAAAAATCAACCTGAACTATACAACAAAATCATGTAAGTGTTTGGGCATAACCACACTAAAAGTCAAAATAAGGTAGGATTGCATCCATTCCTGAATCACTGTGGAGGTGACATTCAAATACAGATTGATATATATGTAAATTAAATATTACAGTAGTATTGTCAACAGTGATATGAAGTCCTAAAATCATGACAACTCTTAATTTTTAGACAAAGCAAAAAATACTCAGTATTTTCCCAATGTATCCTAGAAAATTCAATTTATATTAAAATCAATGCAAAATATACTTGATGTTCATAAGTAAAAGATATTCTTGGTCCTGGTTATTATGAACAGTCTGTTCACATTTCTATATGCCTACAAGAATACTTCAAAAGGGTCCAAGATGAAAAAGAAACTTTGACTGTTCTCTCCAGGGAGTTGTAAACCTTCCATCATCCCTGGCTTCTGTCACACACTGCCACTGTGACAACCCATAGTGCCCCCACAGAGGTTTGACCCTCTGCTGAAGGAGTGCTGTCTCCTGTTGAGAATGATGGCTCTGAGAGTCACCAAATGATGGAAACCAGACCTTAGGCAGACTGGATATCCAGGTTAGGGACTGTCATAACCCAGTCCCCAAAACTCTTGTCCATGATGTCAGACAATTTCTTTTCCACTCTTCAGTGAGTACCTATCAAGTTTGCTTTGTGCCCAACATGATGTTGGGCCAAGTTGGGAAGATGTAGACACACAGGTCCAGTCCTTGAGGGGCTTCCAACCTAGTAGGAAAGGAGGACCAGTTAGAGCACAGTCTACATCGGTGGAAAATAGAGTGTCGGAAGAGAGACTGTGAGTCTCACTATGGGCACTTCACCCTGGTTTGGGTTCCATGGAGACCTGCTCTGCCTGTGTTACCTGCAGGGTGCAATTTTATTCAGGCTCTAAGTTGGTGGCTGACTCTGGGGTCACCGTAGACACCACCATGTGTGGTGACATTTTCTACTTGGCATTTTCTCCTTCTCTCAAGAAAACATCATCTGGTCCAACCTCAAGTATTGCTGAAATGGTAATATACATTCTCACTAGTGCACAATATTACTACTAGAATTAATCAAGTAATGCCATCTTGTTTTTGTAGCACACTTTTCCTGCAAAAGTCCAAAGCTCATACTACATATTTATTAAAAACTGATAGTCCCTGTGTAAAATAAGCAAAAAGTAGACCTAATTTTTCATAACTTATAGATATGGACATTAAGACCCATACAATTTAACTGCATAGTTAAGGGTTTGGGATTCAATGAGAAATTCAGTGAAGCTTAATTCACAAGCAGCAAGCAGCCTTTATTTTAATATGGCTCAAACATAAGCACAGACTGAAAAGCCACTCTGCTATTTTTCTTTAGGTCTCTGAATGAACACTGTTAGGCTTTAAGCCAACAGTGGCCCAAGTGTCCTGAAGTAGAAAATGGCTGCAGGGACTTGCAGAGCTTCTTGGCCGAGCTACAAGTGTTCTTGTAGGTGGTCCATGCAGCTGCAGCATGCACAGGTCAGGATTCTAGGGTGAGAGAAGCCTGACTAATCAACTCCTGTGATCTTGTTGCAGATACCATTCCTGAGGACTTCCAAGAGTTTCAAACCCAATATTTTGATCTCTTGGATAATTAAATGGAGGAAGCAATCTGTTACTGCTTTTTTAAACATGAAAACTGTGTATTTTTAAACTTCTTATTGTTCTGGAATCATGGAAAGAAATACATGGAGACACAGAATTCAGGTAAAATAATAAAAGTTTACTCGCAAGCAGGCAGGACTGCAAGAAAGTGGTCTGGTCAGAGTCTGCATGCTGTGTTCTTTGTCCGTCACCTTTTATACTTTTGTCAGTCATTATCTCATCGCTAGTGGTCTTTGTTAAGTAAATAAAGTTCCAATTTCTGTTATGGTTAGACACAGGTAGTTTCTGTCACTGATTACAGTCATAAACATGACAGTTAAGGCACATATATCACAAGTTTGTTCAAGGATTCCCACTTTGTTCTTCAGAGCTAGGATGTTATCTATAGTGGAGCTACAGATGAAAGGAGCTATATAACCTTCACTTTAAACAACAAGCAATGGGCTAAGGCAAGCTTTTAAAGGGATACACTACCTATTTTGCTTCCACAACTACTTTAATAGCTAATCTACTAAACTTACTTTAAAACTTTTCCCTATCATTATAATTTATGTACCAGCCCAAATATATCAGAACCTTTTACATGAATGTGGAAATAAAGAAAGGATCACTTGTAATAACTGTGTTGCTGCCCAGAAGTTGTTTTTGTGTGGCTAGGGTTTGATGGCAGACATTACTCTCTGAGGGATTCACATTAAATTTGTTAGGTGATCTTTTTTCTTAAGCTGGATAGTCTGCAAAGTTGAGCTTGTGCATGTATCAGAATGCCCAGGCAAAGCACATCATCTGAGGTCACCCTAATTAGCTTCACATGAAATGCCTCACCTCAGCAGTCCTCTCATTCTGGGTAGAGAGTTCCAGAAACATGAACCCAGGGGCACCTTTCCTCCTCTATGAAGACTTTCCAGTAAGAGGTTATGGAGATCTTGTCTGCAGAAGAGAAGGAGAAAAAGTCAGAGGAATTGCTCACTTCAAATGAGATTCAGGAGATGTATAAAAATATGGGAAACTGCAAAATTTTGTAGAAAAACATCACCTAGATAAGACTGTAGCAGTCCAAGCCATGAATCTGTTTGACAGTGCAAGGTCGTATTTCTGTGAAATCCTTAAAAGGAGGCAGAAGGAAGTGTCATTGGATAGGTTCCTTGTTAAAGTTGCACAAAAAGAAAGATTTCATTGAGCCAATAGATAGCAGTGATTTTCTTAGAGATAGTGTGAGTCACACAATAACCCTCCTCCCTTTTGTCTCCCTCACATCACAAGGTATGCAAGGTAAGTGCAGGTTAATGTGTTCATTTTTCTTATATTTTGTATTTTCTTTATTTTGGGTTATGTTACAGTATTGTAAACATTTTTATATTAATATTTTTGGCTTGTGGAATGAATCATCTAAATTTCCACTATTAGAAAATATACAAGTGCTTTGGATTACAAACATGTTTCTGGAATGAATTATACTCACAAACCAAGGTTTTATGATAAGATTATTGAAAATAAAGGATTTTTTCTTTATTACAATCGGTATCTCAGTATGATTAAGCCATTCAGCAAACATTTGTTGGATTAAAAAAAAGAAAATGAAAATGAATGCTTCTTAAGTAACAATGATGTTATAGTGTAGATGGATAGTGTACACTCTCCTATAGTTCAAAAAGCTCCTCACAACATATGTTCTAACTATGGTAGTAAAAGGAGTTATATGTGCAAAGTAGAATCTTGCCTAATTTGTACATTTGCTTTTCTTTTTTCTATTTGTAAGCCAAAGGTCTGGGGAAATAAAATTTAGTTCAAAGAATATTGGGAGGTAGTAATTTTCAGACTTCCTGGAAATAGCTTAAATCATAAAGGATAAGCATTCTTAACACAGTGCTACCAGGATTTTATTTATTCATTTATTTATTTTTTTGGTACCAGGGATTGAACTCGGGTCCTTGCACTTGCACAGCAGGTGGTGAAACTACCAGGATTTTAGTAGTCAGAAAATATAACAGTGTATGAATGAGCAACATGAGACCCGGAGGACACCCTCCTTACATGCAAACCCTAGAGGTATATGTGGCCTTGCACAGAGTTCAGGATGTTGATTTATGTCAAGATCTTTAATGGGTGGAAAAAACAAGCCTGTCCACCAACTGTTACCACTGCTGACTACCTAGTCAACCAGCGGAATCTGCTACAGGAGTAGGCTTCCAAGGATCCCTGGGCCATGTTGCTGCCACAGCCTCTTCTCAGTCTATGGTCAAAAGGTTCACATCCACAAATATTTCCCTTTCCAAAACCCCAGGAAGAAGGGAATAGGAGGTGAATTTTCCCTTTTCCTCACCTTTTACATTTCACAGAAAGATAGTTTCTTGAACCCTTAGGTCCTCCGAGAACTCTCTGGCCTACTTAGTCTTACCCTATTCTATGGTGCAGACTGCCAATACCTTTACAGCTATTTTAGATTCCTTTTTGTGAATCTTCTGACATTTTATGAAGCAGTCTCTAGGAAGGTTGCAAATGCTCTTCTTGAATAATTGTCATTCTTATCACTGAAGTATGTCAAATTCTGTATGCAGAATATTCTGTTAGAGGAAAACATTTACTATATGTCCAAGGGAATTAGAATAAATAGAAGCAGAAACCAACTCTTCAATTGGAATTTTGTGAGCCAGTGGTTTTAACTGTTGATAGTTTGCAATTGGCCATTGTAGGAGTGTTTACACCATGGAAAGTCTCAAACACTACAAATTGGGGCTCTGAAGAATGGGTGATTAACATGCATGAAGACACAGCGAGAGGCACTACTTTGTCCTAGTCTTAGTCATCCCCCCACTGTTTCCTGGAAGTTGAGATGGAAAACTTGAACCTTTAAGAAAACTTTTAAAGAAGTGGAGAAGTGGGAAAAATAATAACCAGGAAACACTTGCAAAAGTTTAGCCAGATAGATAGGCTCTGGGAGCAAGTTAGTGTGTGTGGTACCTTCATTCCCAGGTTACTTCCTGGGGGTCTGGAGTGCTTTTAATATTAAACTACTTCAATGACTCCCGTTTGATTAGTAAGATTCTTATGTATTTATGTAACTTAAAAGCAACAACTCTTGTATTTTGAGTGGCCACCACTCATCCACTAGTATGAATTCATTCCCACGCATATCCATATCTTCTGCTGACTTCTCATTAAAAGTAATGAGGAGGGCCAGGGATTTAGGTCAGTGGTTTCGCCGCTGGCTGGGCAAGCGCAAGGACCTGAGTTTGATCCCCAGTACCAAAAAAAAAAAAAAAAATGAGGAAATGGGAGATGTAGCTGTCAAGGAGAATCAGCATGTCAGTGTGAGGAAAGGATGATGTTTAGGTGGAAACCCACTGTGAGGGCTTAAATATGAACTGTTTCCAAAGACTTCATATATTGAATGTTTGGTCTCCAAGGAACAATGTTCAGAAGTGGGGATTTTGGAACATGTTTGAATTATAAGGACTATAACTTCAACAGAGGACTAATCCTTTGATTCATTATTTTTTGACATTATTGGAAGGTGATGAAAACTTAAGAGGTGAAGCCTATTTGAAGGGAATGGGGAATGGGAACATTCCTTGGGAAACGTATCTTCACACTGGTCTCCTGTCTCCTCCTTCTTTTCTTCATTTCGTTCTGTTTCGTTTTTTGAGACAGGGTCTTGCTATGTAGTGGAGGCAGGTTTTGAACTCACTACATAGCCCATGCTAGCCTTGAACTCACAGCAATCCTACCTCAGCCTCCCCAGTGTTGGGATTATAGGTGTGAGCCACCACACCCAGAGTTCTGCCATGAGGTGAGAAGCATTACTCCATCACACCCTTCCACCATGATATTCTGCTTCACCGCAAGCTCAGAAACAATGAAACCAAACCATGGACAGAAACCTCTGTGAGCCAAAATAAAGCTTTCTCCTTTAAATTGATTTCTCAGGTATTTTATCACACCCACAAGGTGGAAATGGAAAGCTGATGAACACACCCACAAGATGCAGAGGAGAGGTCTTGAATCTGGGAAACCCACTTGACCATCACGAGAAGTCCTGGCCACAGAGCAGGTACAGAAAAGGAGGGGCCGTGCATTCTGCCTCCATCCAAGAGAAAGAGAGGAGCTGCTTCCTTCCTGCACAGATACCAGTCCTCTGGTTCACAATTGTAATTGGCCACACCTTAATTTTTGAAGATGGCCTATAGAATCAAAGAAAATGAGAAAGATATAGAATCTAGACACCTATTTTTAAATACCTGCATGAGTTTTTTTATGGTCCAAACTAGAAAAGTAAGTGGAAACATAAGTAGCAAAAACAATTCTGATCCAGCTGTGAAGGAACTTGAACTACACATAAGTCACATGGTTTGGAAGCAGTGAGATGTGAAGCACTTCTGTTTGAAGGCATATTCTTGTGTTCCTAGTAACACTGGAACTATGAAAGTTTCAATATTTTCTTCACAGACAGGTGAAAACCCCTCTTCAATGTTCCCTAGCTCCAAATCTTAAACCCTTGCTCACGGTACCCCCTGAAATCTTAATAAAGTTGCTTAATATAAAGGTATACCACTGCCCCTACCTCCCTGCCTCCTATAAGAGATCTGTGTTAAAATTAAGTCAATGAGTGCTGTGACTCTGGGGAACTAGGCAATGGTTAACATAAAACATAGCTATTTATTCTCTTTTATATTAAGTAACTTTATTAAGATTTCAAGGGGTACCACAATTAAATACAATGGAACAGCCATGTTTAATTTCGGTCTTGTATTAAAGCCATGGGTTTGCCACAGGTACATTTCAGAAGACTCTAAATTCAGATCTTGTAGAGGTACAGAAGCACTTTTACCACTCATTGTAGAAGGTTTCCAGTAAAACGTCTACATTTGCTGCATTCAAGGTATAGCAGCACAGGGAGTCAGCAGGGCATGCTTTGTCTATACCAGAGGTTGACTGAAAGGACTGATTGGAGGTTGCTTTTACTCTCATAATCCAAGCTTTCCAAACTTATGTACAAGTCCCTTCATAGTTTGGAATTCTGGCCTTGTAAAGTCATAGCTTTCTTTTTTTTTTCTTGTCCACTTACCTGTGGCATGGACCTTCAGGGTGAATATGGGGTAAGTACAAGAGCCCGGAAGCCAGTTGTGTGAGTGGCTGCCTCCTCCTTCCAAGGTGACAGTCACCTCCCTGTGATCAGTGCCCACATAAAGTCATCTTGTTTGTGCCCTGGGTAAGGGCTGGCAAGTCCCATCATTCCAAGATCCATCTTTTGGCATGTTCATCGACAGTACTGTTGAGCAAGCTCAGGCACACTGACAAGGGCTGTGAAATGGGAGAGCAGCTGTTTTCTCCTTTGGTACATTGTAAGAGGTTATCCCCTTTCCTTTTTTTTTTTTTGTACCAGGGATTGAACTCAGGTCCTTGCGCTTGTGAGGCAGGAGGCAAAACCACTGAGCTAAATCCCCGGCCCTCCCCTTTTCTTGTCTTGTTAGTTGTGGCACCATGGATGTACACCTTAATGCCCCTGAGGAGCCTGAAGAGGGTATCCAATGGCAGCACAGGAGATGAGTGCAGCCACCACTCTTGCCTAAACAACTCTTGGTAGCCACCAGAGCACCATGCTTAATTCTCCCAAGTGACTGTCTCCTACCTTCCCACAGAAACCACAAAGGGTCATATGGGCTCACCCCAGGAGTGGTATGTATGGGTGCCCCAAGCAGTGATGGTCACCAAGGTATATCCACAACTAGAAGCTCTAGCTAGCTCCTGGTATGGGGCTCAAGTGCTGATCAGTGAAGACACTGTGCCATTCCTGCCTTTTATAGGTGGAAGCCTCAGAGACCAGTTGCTGAACAGGTTATACACAGTAGCTAGTCATGCAGGGACAGAGCCAAGTGACAGTTCTTTTGATGTCGAGACCATTTGAAGGTGGGAAGAGATGCAAAATCCCCCCAAAACTGTCATTCAGTGCAAGCAAACTGCTCATGCCTTTCAGCCAGAACCACCATCTTCCAGTACTCTGCCAAAACGGAAAAAGGAGAGGAACCCGGTGTTGTGTTCTCTGGGCCTTTTAGAAAACATGGGCCTGTTACTTCGGCCACATATAAGAATCTACAAAAAGGGTGATATTGTAGACACATTCTCAGGTGAGGTGAGGAGGGCATGACATGCCATGCAGGGTTACACAGGTGTCTGCTTGGGAGCACAGTGAAAAAGCAGGGTCTGTAAGAAGCACTCTGTGCAATCAAGAGGGTGCTTTGGGCCTGTATGTTGGGGAGGATGTGATAGGCTTGTGTGAATAATCCTGGGGCTGGCAGGAAGTTAACCTTCTATGCAAAGACAAGGAAGACCTGCACATGGGCCCTTTGCAGAGGTTCATCTGGCCAGGGGATAGATACTACCAGCAGAGCAGAGGGGGGAGGAAAATGTACAGCTAGATCATTCAAGGCCTTCTCAGTTTAGCTATCAAAGAGATAATTTGGGCCATAACTTCAGGCCACAGTTTCTATAATTTCTATTAGAGACATACAAAAGCAATTCAAATGCCCATCAATGACATCTGTAGTCTCAGCAGAAACATGACTAACAAAACTTTTAGCACACAATCAAAATGATATGAAGGAAGAAAAGAAACTTGAGACTTTTCTAAAAAGACAGGGCTTAGAGAAACAATATACTCAGTGTTTGTCAACCTAAAAAGTTTGAGAATTTGTCTCCTTGCCCACTGTCCCCACCTCATATGGAAAAACCAGTAATGATGTTTTTATCATGACAAACATAAAAGAAAGCACCTTCAAAGTGGGAAGAGTAGGGGAAAGGAAAGAAGGGAATGGCATATGACAAAATGAAAAAATGGAAACAAAGTCTTTGTTAAATAGAGAGGGGTGGAGGGGTTGAAGGGAGGGCAGGGGAATGGGGAAAAAATAAGAATCAAGATATATTATGTAAAGGCACAAATCTCCAATGATGAATGTCATTATATTGTACACCTAAAATGTACCAATAAAATTAATTTTAAAAAAAAGAAAGCACCTTCATACAGACTCATCCATATTGCTATACACAGCTGTTTGGTTATTTAATGTACTTTATTTTTTTAAAGCAGTTTTAGGATTACAGAAAAACTGAGCAAAAAACAGAATTCTCACATAATCTTTCACACTTCCTCCACAATTTGTAATACTACTAACATCTTGTGTTGATGTGTTAAAATATTACAACTGATGAGCCAATCTTGATAAGACATTTAGGAGGAAAGAGATGTTAGTTAATATTAAGTAATAGTTTACATTAAGGTTCACTCTTAGCAGCTTAGTTTATGTAAGTTTCGACAAATGAATAATGATACATATGCATCTGTACACTACTTTTTCAGCCCAGAAAATCAGCCCTTCATCTGTTCATTCTGAAACAGCATTAAGAATATTTTCATTCATTTCCTGGAGTTTGGCAATCAGCAAGGCTTCACAGAAGCTGCCTTCTCCCTTCTAGCCTGTCCCTTGTGTATTATGTAACAAATTGGAAATTGGAAATGGTGACTCTGATAACAGACTGAGGAATCTTTGCTTTTGAGATCTTCAGAAACTGAAAAGCATTTCCTCAGTAGGAAGTAGGGATCAGATGTGCATTATCTGGCCATTCCATTGTAAGACACTTACCAGTCTGGGAACATTCATCAATTGCCTGTATAAACCACCCCCAAATCAGGTCAGACAAGATGAGCCTTGTGTTAAGTTTATCTTCTCTAGCCAGGTTTTGGAATAAAGTTGCTTTCCTTGCTTCAACACTTTGTCTCTATACTTAGTCGGTCTGTCATGGGGCAAGTGACCCAACCTATCTGGTAACAACTGGGGAGTCACCTAGAAGGATCACTAATGGCTAGAGAGCCTGGTGACAGGGAAGGCCTCTGGGTGCATCTAGCAGCTCCTGCAATCTCTTTGTTCTAGGGGTCTCTCCTTTGCCTTCCTTGGTCACAGCATAGGTTTCCCAAGAAGCCTCCAATGACACAAGGAATTGACATTTGGGTAAGTAGATGGCTCTTCACTGAGTAAGTCACTCCAGTGTGTATATCAGTAACTGCTTTCTCCACCATCTAGGTAATGTTTATGGGGGTAAATACCCCACTTTTGGGCTTTTGCAGTTCCAAACTGCAGATTTGATAAGTTGTTGGACTTGTATCCAGTTCTGCATCAGTGGCATCTTTTTGGGGGCGGGGGGGGGTGCACATAAACTAGTTGATGGGAAGTTCAACATCTGTCCAAACTGATGCTCCAAAGCAGAAAAATAAAAGCTCACCTTTCCTTCTCAGGAGTAATGGGATAATCCGGGTCCAGCCTAAATCTGAGCTCAAGATAGGTGCTCTTAAGCCACCAAGCAGAGATGACTTGGCTTGCAGACCTAGAGGCACAAGGACTGTAGCAAGTGCAAATGTAAAGAGTGCACCTGCAAGATAGATGCCCCTGCCACCAGTCTGGATCTGCAACAAAGAGCAATTTTGCTTAGCAGAGAAGGTGATTGCTATGAGGCTGAGATGAGCTGGTCTCCTGGGCTGCAGAGAAAGGGGCTGGAAGGGGCATGTTTAGTGGCTCAGTGTGTAGATGGCCGAGGCAGGTAACGTCAACTCAAAGGCTCAGAGTAGCTGGGACTGGGAAAAGCTGAGCCAGCCAGAGGTAGCGGCACTGTTGTGGGGCCAACAGCTCAAGTGTTCTTGTGCAGGACTTGAGCATCAGACCCAAGGACTATATGCTCAGCTTTTCTAAGAATTCATGCATCTCCCACGATATCAACAGCAGCAGCCCATGCCCACTGGGGCCACCAACACCCATTCAGCCTCCTTCCAGAGTGAATCCTTCTAGGCTCCAAACAGGAGATCAAAAGTTTGATTCATTTCCTGCTTTGCTGGGGTTCTATAAAACACACTATTTAGACAACATTGGTAGAACCAGTTTCCAGATCCAGAAAGCTTAGTGATGTGATTGTCAGGGAGGAGGAGGCAGAGTATTCCCTCTTTATAGGGAATGATGATGATCTTCCCTTTGAAAAAAAAAAAAAAAAAGGGAAACTCATGAGGATATGGGAAAAGGCTGAAGAGTGGTGGTGGAATGCAGGGGACAACAAAGGCCAGAGCTGGAAATTCCAGTCCCTTCAGTGAAGGGACTGCCTCAGTATCAGCTCTGATTGGAGCTCAGTGAAGTGGTAAAAGTTATGCAAAAGAAGTCTAGTTTATATCAGCATTGTTACCTGTGATCCCTTCAGACTGAACTAGTCTATTCCTAGTCCTATTTACTATTTTCTAAGTATGAACAGATATCTTCTACCTAATGACAATAAGGAAAATTGTGTTGACAACCTGAGTTTTTGTAACCAGTTTCGCTGTTGTACAGCAGCTAGCCATGATTGTGACATCCCTCTTTTTGCCTTGTTTATAGTGTCCTTTTCCAGGCAAGTGTTATCTTAAACTGTGCCAGGAGTGTTACAAGTAAGTAAGCAGCTGGGATCTTGTTAAAACAGTTTGGATGCACTGTTAAACAGTTTGGATGCTCTTTGTAGTTTGCAGTGAGATGCTTTTTGTCGTGTGCCATTTTAACTAATTGCTTGTTAGAACTCAGGTAATGGGCTCAAAAGTTAGAATATGGTGACCCACATAATACATAAGCTAAAGCAACAAAACATTCCTACGCAAAGTTTTCATAACAAATGCTCCAAAAATAATCCAAATGAAAGTACAAGGCAATGTTCATTACTTCCTCTGTTTCAAGCACACCAATTCTGGGTTTTTCTTTGACAAGAGTAAATAACTTAAAATGATGGCTTATCTGTCTATCTTTTGTAGGAAAAACTTACATATGAGGATTCAGTATGTCATATGTCTGAGCTGTATAAGTATATGGATTTATTTGTGGAGTTATAAGTGTACGGATTTCATGCCAGGTAATCCAGAAGTGCTTTTGCACAACATGAATTGCAGCTAGATGACCATAAAATGGTCAGTGCTTAAGTGGGATTTTTATGGTTGGGGCCTATTTTTTCTACATCTGTTTTGCTTTAACTTAATATATAAGAACAGCAAAATTAGGGATTTATTTGGGTCAGTTTGCACTGGGGTAGGAATTTTAATGTATTTTTGGAAAGAAAATGAGAGTCTGAAAAGTTGGCAGCTCAGGAACATGGAAACGTTTGGCCACTTTTTCCACAAAGAATGGAAATCCAGAGCGCTCTCAGCCTTTCTGATTAATTCATATTTCAAATGTAATGTTAACTGCATCACAATCAGAAGAGCCTAGAATAGGCTGTTTAAGTGAAGTCATTGTGCTTTTCCTGAAAGCAGCTTGAAGTACACTCAGGAAACAATGAGAACTGTTTTCTTATACTCCCAAATGGAGCAGTACTTTGGAAGAGGGCAGGGATTCACTTCAAATAAATCAGTAAGATTATGTTTAAAAACAGGGAACCCAAGGGCCAGGGATTTAGCTGAGTGGTTCTGCACCCTGCTTTTCAAGCACAAGGTCCTGAGTTCAATCCCTGGTACCAGAAAAGGGAAAGAAAAACAGGGAGCCCAATGTAATTACAGAGCCTCCTTCACAGCGGGGAAAATACTAAGGGGGCTCCAGGGCTCCTTTGGATGTGAGGCCATATTTCCCAACAGGAGCCCCAGGTACAACTGACAAAGGGAAACTAATCGACTTTTTTGTCAATACCGGTGACAGATGGCCATGATGGGGACATCAGAGACAAAACCAGAATCTCTAACACATGTGAGGGAGGACACCTGATTCTAGCAGTCACACTGAGGAACGGACATCTGATGGTGCAGAACTGGGGAACCAAAGCTAATCATTAAAGATGTTTTTGTTCACTTCCACCATCGAGAAGGCCTTGGGGAAGCAAATCCCTCCAGCCAGCCTGTCCACTGAGAAATATGTAATTGGTGACAGGAACAGACAAGGAAATAAAAACCTCTGATTCTGAGATCTGCAGGAACTGAGCAGCATCCCATAGCTAGGCATCATCCACCCCTACTGCTGTGAGAAGATGCTTACCAGTCTGGGAGCACCCATCAACTGCCTAGATTAACCACACCTAAATCAGCTTCCAGAAAAAATAGGCTCTGTGACTAAAGTCTCCTATCTTCTCCAGCTGGTTTCTGGAATAAAACCACCCACTTTACCTCAACATCTTGTCTCTCTACTTAATCAGACTGTCATGGGGTGAGCAACTGTACCTGACCAAGTAACAATTCCTCCTTCAAAATCTCAGTGCCTTTTCTTTTTTCCTTTGTCTTACTGCACTCACTATGATTTTCATAAGGATATTGAAAAGCAGGAGGGGATATCCTTGCCTTGCTCCTGATCTTAGCCAGAGGGCATCTGGATTTAAGACATGACTTTGCTATAACTTGTAGTAATTCTTTACCCTGTTGAAGTTTTTTTGTACTCTTGAATTTGTTGAGAGGTTTTATCATGAGTGGTTACTGGTTTTGTCAAATGCTTTTACTGTCAAATGCTGAAAGGGTCATAGTTTGTCTCTGGCTTAATGATGTGATATTCAGTCTCATACACCTGCAATAGATCCCACATAGTCATGGTGTATAACTTTTTATACATTTTTAAATTTGATGTGCTAATATTTAGTGGAAAATTCTTCATGTACATTCAAGGTAGATATTTGTCTGTATTATTCCTTTCCTGAAGTGTCTGAACTGAGTATTAGGGTAATGCTAGCCACAAGGAATAAGTCAGTGGTGTTCCTCTGCTGTTATCCTCGGTAAAACAACAACAAAAACAACTGCCAGCACTTCTACCTGTTTCGTAGAACTTACCAGTACATCTGTCTGGTTGTGGTATGTGCTTTGGGAGGTTAATAAATATTGCTATTTCTTTAATATGTCTATTTCTTAATGTGCCTATACCCCAAGTTTACCTTTGCAGATGTTTTAACAGAATGTATCTTAAAAGGAATTGGCCCACTTCTGATCAGTGACCAAATTTATGGGCAGAATTGTCCATAATATTCCTTTACAATCCTTTTAACATCCACAGGATCAGTAGTAATGGCACTTCTTCCATTTCTGATATTAGCAATTAATGCATTCTCTTTTAAGTGAGTTTGGCTTAGAATTATGAATTTCATTGACCTTTTCAAAGAATCTGATTTGGGTTTATTCGTTTCCGTTCACTTCATTTTGATGCTTACTTTTTCCTTCCCTGCTTAATCTGGATTAAATTTGGTCTGCTTTTTCTTGTTTCAGAAAGTGGAAGTTTGGATTGCATAAACCGAGATTATTAGATTGTGGAATTTTTTTTCATTTTTTGGTAATGGGGATCAAACTCGGGACCTCACACTTGCAAGTAGGCACAGTGCCACTGAGCTGAGTCCCCGGCCCTTATTATTTTAATTTTACAATATTACATCTTTATAATTATTTTTATAATTGAATGTGTGCTGTAGTGTATGGCATTTACTTTGTCAGTAAAAGCCCCACTCTAGTAAAATGCTGGCCTTGTTAGTGCATGGAAGGAACCATGGTGAGAAAAGGGGCAATATGGATCTCTACATGCATGGAAACCTTTTTTTTTTTTTTTAACATTTTCTTATTTTGATTTATAACTTATGAATGGCTAGATATTACTTCTCTAGGTTTCTAAATGGCTTGTATCTGGTTGTCCCCCAAAGCCTCATGTGCTCATACCTGGGTTGGTTTTTTTTTTGGTACTGGGGATTGAACTTGGGACCTTGTGCTTGCGAGGCAGGCAGCAACATCAATAAGCTAAATCCCTGGCACCATACTTGGGGGTTTTGAGAGGTCAATAGATCATGAGTATGTGATCCTGGGATTAAGAGTGTGAGATAACTAAATTGGTTTAGCATAGTTCTGTGGATAATGGAAGGCCCTGCCCCCAGGTGTGGGTGGCACCAATCAATAGGTTTGTAGACTGGATGGACTACAGAAAGACAGGAAGAAGGCAGGCTGGCTGCTGCTCCCACCTGCCTACTCTGCCACGGACTGTTTCTCTTTTTCGATAGCCCTCTGCCATTCTATCCTACCTGGGAGCCAGCCAACTATAGACTGAAACTTCTACAAACTGTGAGCCAAAATAAACTTTTCCTCCTTTAAATTGTGGGTATCAGGTGTTTTGTCTCAACAATGAAAACAGTAATTAAGACAGCCTCCTTTAAACTGTTATTTTAGGCCTTATAAATATTGCGCATGGGCCTGGTATTGTGACAGTTATTCCGCTAAGAATACCTATTTCTGGGCCGGGGATTTAGCTCAGTGATTCCACTGCCTGCCTCACAAGCACAAGGTCCCAAGTTCAATCCCTGGTACCAGAAAAAAAAAAAGAATACCTATTTCCCATTCACAACGATGTTACATTCTACTGTGCACATAAAGGCCACACACATTTCACATAATTTACCATGTGAGCAGATAGGTCCTATGCAGGTTATGGAGATTTCTCATATGCATTTAATGCTCTTTCTAGGTTATTCGATTACCTATGCATTTTAAAGTTTCCTACTCAAATGGATATTAGGGTTAGGGTTACAGAAAGAATGTGTTTAAGAGAAGAAACATAATCCTGTTGCAACTGAGACTCAAGATTGATTACTGTTCTGTAACCTAATTAGGTTATATCTTTACTGATGGTTACTCAAACCTACAAGCAGTAAAACTTGATAGGACTGGCCAGAGACTTAGCTCAGTTGTGCCACTGGCTGCCTCACAAGTGCAAGGTCCTGAGTTTGATTCCCAGTACCAAAAAAAAAAAAAAAAGTATTGTCAAAGGCACATGGGAATGTTCTGTACTTTTACCCCATCCTATTAAGTTTTTAAAGTTTTACATTCCAGAACATTGAGCTATAAAACACTATTTATATTTCCAAAGAAAATCATGCCATCACATCCAAAGACAACTTGTAATATTAGATTTAATTAAAAATTCAATTTATAGTTAATAAACATATACATTTCTCAGTATAAATTCTGCAATATCCAGTTTGTATTTTTCATTAAAACAACTGAAAGTATCTATAAAACTTCATACTTTTCTGAGATCGTATAGATCAGGCTGGCCTTGAACTATGTAATCCAGGTTGTCCTTGAATTCATGGCGATCCTCCTGCCTCAGCCTCCCAAGTGCTAAGATTATACGTATGTAACACCATGCCTGGCTCTTCATAATCAATCTTCTTAATCTTAACAAAGGATGTCCTATACTTGTAGGAGAACAGTCCTCCAAAGCCTAGCCAAAGCAATGCTGTCTTGTAGTGGCTGCTGTTTAGCTGTCCAGAGGGCTCTCACTAGGTCCTGAGGTTGTGGGCAGACTGCAACACAGCAAGGTCACCCAGCACTGTGGCTTGACAGTGCATGCTGAGACCTGTGGAGTTCCCAATGAGGTGGCAATAGAGTACAAATAATTTTTCCAAGGACACGTGTTCTTTGCTTTTACTTTTTGCTGTTTATCTTAGAGCCCTATAAAACCAGTAGCTTAGCAAAAGGTGGGGAGTGTGCAATTTCAGTAATGCTACAGCCCATAAATTTTCCATTTCTCTGTAGGTAATCCATAGTAAACTCACTTATTTGCAAAACTGAACTTGTCCAGGGCCAGGGATTTGGCACATTGGCACTGCACCTGCCTCATAAGCACAAGGTCTTAAGTTCAATCCCTGGTACCAAAAAAACCCCAACAAACAGGGCCAGGGATTTAGCTCCGTGGTTTCGCCACCTGCTGCGCAAGCACAAGGACCCGAGTTCGATCTCCAGCACTAAAAATAAATAAATAAATAAAAACCCCAACAAACAAAAACTGAGTTTGTCCAAGTCATTCTTTGGACTGTCAATGCCCTCTCAAATCATTAGCACATGTTTCTTTTACATTGCTCTGGGAAATTCATGCAACATCTGAAGCCTGACCCAGCAGATCCAAAGATGAGTCAGGGAAGGGTATCCATGGGGGAAATGCTAAGGGAACTGTCTTTTGCACGTATATGGGGTAGCACACCTCCTAAATGAGTCTAGTCCACACCTGATGGACTAGAGAATATATCACAATTTCTGAGGGTCTGTATGGGATGGGATTGCAATAGAACAGTAGCCAGTGTTTCAAGACCCCTGCTATGGGTGGTAAGACATGCTACTGACACTGAGATATCTGCCCAAAGGCAAATCCTGGATGGTCATCTGCCTCTGTGTGGGGAATACCATGTGAGTATGGGGATAGCTTGAAACTATCCCAAAATTATGGGAAATAATGTCATTTGCTAATGAAAATGCAAAATGCAGTATGATTTAAGTAGAAAAAAAAGCTGTGTAAGATCTCAGATGCCCCAAAGTGGCAACTCCTCACAGCAGCAGGCCTGAGCTCCAATCACAGGCCTGTGTCAAGCATGCACAAGAAAAAGAGAACTGGGATAAACCAGTTAAGGTATTAGAGCTGGGGATGATGGAGGGCCTGGCCTCCATGAGCTAACCTCATGAAATAGCCTGTGCCAATGGATGTAAAGTAACTAATGGTGTTTTGAGGAGTCTTGGGGGTATGGATATAGTTTATATCCCACCTTGCTCAACTTGCCTGCCTATTACTTAACTGTGAAAAAGGGTGACCACAGGGAATCGGGAAAAAAGGGCTCAAGAGGATTCTGAGCAAGTTAAGATACTTGTAAGGCAGGCTAAATAGTTGTGTATCCCAGTAACTCAATGCCTGTATGTTTTAGGAGTTAGGGGCTCTGAGAGCTACAACTGGGGGTCATGGCAGAAATAACTGAAACAGACAGTTCCAATAGGATTCCACCCCAATCATGGAAAGGGGCAGAACCCAGATAAAGTATACGACACTGGAGCAGCAACTGCTGGCCATATGTAAAGTCCTACAGCAGGTGGAGTCTATCACTGGATCTTGTTCAGTGATAGTAAAGAGAGCATATCCAGTGAAGGGCTGGGAATAAAGGCCAGGTGGTCAACCCCTTTCTAGGGTGGCATAATATCAGAATTTACAAAAGTGGCACACACACTTGGGCAGTGTGTAATCCTATCTGCTACCCGAGTGACAAATGTCATGCAGGCAATACTAGAGTTGGTATCCTTCCAAGCTATGGAACTGTTTCCAGTGACTGAGCCAACAGTGAGGCTCAATAAGGGTCTAGAAAGGACACTGCCCATTCCTGAAGGTATTTACTACACCAATGGCACCAGTAGGGGCGCAAAATTGGAATGGGCAGCAGTGGTGATACGGGTGCAGACACCATTTGGGAAAGGGAAAGGCAGCCAATGGGCTGATCTAAAAGTGGTATGGATGGTGGTCGTGCATAAAGAATGGACTCTAAATGACTGCACAGATTGCTGGGTAGTCTTCACAGGACTGGTCCTATGAATGACACAATGGGAAAGGGAGCACCAGCAAGTGCTTGGTAAGCCATTATAGAGAAAACGAACATGGAAGGTGGTGTTTCAACACAATGAATTTTGACAGGCTGACTGGTGCCCATGGAGGCACCTGTGCTCACAATGGCACCATGTGCCAGATAATGAGGCTACAGTAACAGATGCTTTAAGCCACTTACAAGCACACACTCCTGATATAGACCATTTAGATGTCTATGAGGCTTGTGCTAAGTACTCTACCTGGGAACATGTATTTGTGTTGTTCTAGGAGTGTACTGCCATAGTCCAGACTGTTGCTGTGAAATAACAGCTGGTGTTCAGCTCACAGTCAAGTAAGATATCTCTCCCTCCAAGTTCAGGAGACATCACTGAGGTGGCAGCAAAAGAATATAAAAGCTTGCCGGGGATTTAGATCAGTGGTTCTGCTGCCTGCCTCGAAAGTGCAAGGTCCTGAGTTCGATCCCCAGTACCAAAAAAGAAAAAAAGAATATAAGAGCCAGAGGAATGGGTGAATAGGGAAAAAAGGCCTCCAAACCCTAGCCAAAACAACTCCATCTTGCAGTAAGCCACTATTTGGCTTTCCAGTGGGCTCTTGCCAGGGGTTAAAGCTGTGTATCAGGCTGCAGTAGAGAAAAGTAACTCAGCACTGTGTCTTAACAGTATTTGCTAAGAGCAGTGGAGTTCCCAAAAAGGATGAGTCGGAACACAGTACAGATAACTCTTCCCAAGGACACATCATTTGCTTCTATTTTTACCTGTTTACTTTAGAGTCCTATAAAACAAGTAGCTTAGCAGAGGGAGAATGGCAACTTTGGTAGTGCTACAGCTCATAAATCATCCACCATGCTGTAAATAAGCTAAAATAACCTCATTTGCCTAAATGAAATTGTCCACATCATTCTTTGGACTGTCAGTGCCCTCTCAATCTGTAGGAAGATGCCTCTTCTACTTTGCTCTGGAAAATTAACAACACATAACATAGACCATGGGTTTATCTTGTCATTACTCTATAACTTAACACCATGGATGAAGATTATTCAATATTTGTCAACAGAACTTTCTTCAGTGTGAATACTCTGAAGTATAATGAAGTGGCTGACTGGTGAACAAATATAATAGTTCATTCACAAGACTTTTCTCCTGTGTGTGTCCTCTGATGTACAATAAGGTTCGATTTTTGAGAGAAAGTTTTCTTACATATGTCACATTCATAGGGCTTCTCCCCTGTGTGTGATCTCTGATGTTTAGCAAGGTCTGACTTACGGTAAAAGATTTTCCCACATTCATTACACTGACAGGATTTCTCTCCTGTGTGAGCCCTGTGGTGTACTGTGAGGGATGATTTGTGACTGAAGGATTTCCCACATTCATTACATGCATAAGGTTTCTCCCCTGTGTGTTTCCTCTGATGTAAAACAAGTCCTGACTTCACACAGAAGGATTTTCCACATTCATTACATTTATAGGGCTTTTCTTCTGTATGGGTTCTCTGATGCACAATTAGAGCTGACTTATGGCAGAAAGCTTTTCCACATTCAGTACATTGATACGGTTTCTCCCCTATGTGAATTCTCTGATGCTGAGTGAGCTGTGACTTTTGGCAGAAAGTTTTCCCACATTCACTGCATTCATAGGGTTTCTCTCCAGTGTGTGTTCTATTATGCTTAGTTAGGTATGATTTATTGTAAAAGATTTTTCCACATTCCTGACATTCATAGGGTCTCTCTCCAGTGTGTGTTCTATAATGTTGAGAGAGGGTTGACTTATGGCTAAAGAATTTCCCACATTCAGGACATGCAAAGGGCTTCTCCCCTGAGTGACTTCTCTGATGTACTGTGAGGTCCGACTTTAAGCAGAAAGTTTTCTCACATTCATAACATTTGTAAGGTTTCAATCCTGTATGAATTATCTGGTGCCTGGTGAGTACTGATTTGTGGTAGAAAGTTTTCCCACATGCATTACACGCATAGGGTTTATCCCCTATGTGAGTTCTCTGATGCTGTGTAAGATGTGACTTTTGACAAAAGGATTTCCCACATTCAGGACATTCAAAGGGTTTCTCACCTGTGTGTGTTCTCTGATGGACGGTAAGGTGTGAATTCATACAAAAGGACTTCCCACATTCATAACATTCATAGGGTTTTAGCCCTGTGTGTGTTCTCTGATGTTTGGTGAGGTCTGATTTCTGGTAAAAAGTTTTCCCACATGCAGTACACTGATAGGGTTTCTCCCCTGTATGTGTTCTCTGGTGTAAAGTGAGGGCTGATTGATGGCCAAAGGCTTTCCTGCAGTGACTGCATTCAAAGGGTTTCTCCCCAGTGTGTGATCTATTATGTTTAATGAGGTTTGACTTCTCCCAGAAAGTTTTACCACATACATTACATGGAAAGGGTTTCTCACCTGTGTGTACTCTGTGATGTCGAGTGAGGTGTGATTTCTCCCAGAAAGCTTTCCCACATTCATTACACTCAAAGTGCTTCTCTCCTTTATGAGTTTTCTGAAGTTGGGAGAGACATAACTTCCTCCTGAAATCACTCCCACTTTCACTATATCTCATATGTACCCCATCATGTTTGAAAGGGGTAGACGTCCCACAGTAGGATTTCTCATCATTGTTCTCACAGTGATTCTCTTTTGAGGGAGATACCTCAGAGAACAAAATGAATGAGCCATCACTGAAAGTTCTGCATGCATTGTATTCACAGTCATTTTCTTCTGTGTTCTCTTCTCTCTTGTGTGTACTGACTAATGTCTTTTCAAGGAAGGTTTCATGACATTCACTGTATTCAAGTGTTTTGTCTAAAGTTTCAATGTCTTCAGGATGAATGGGATCCTCTTGATGACCAAAAGAACTCTTATGTTTTAAACATTCACTTTTCTCTCTAGTATGAGTTTTCTCATGTTGGATTTCAAGTAGTAATTTTCCACAGGCATTCAATTCATCTGGCTTTTTTCCTAAGTAATTTTTTCTACTAATAAACAATTCTGAAATATTTTTGAAACTCATTCCATATGAGTCACAGTGACAGAGTATTTTCCTGGAAGGAAAAGAATTTATGTCCAAGTCAAATGGTTTCCCTATTACATTACCTTGTTCTTTAGTCAGCATTGTGTTATTGATGAATACAATTCCCCAAAAATGTTTAGGTTGGTTTTCTTGGCTTCTCTCCTTCAGGTGATCAGTTTTCCAAAATTCTAAAAATAAGAAAAACTAATCTTACTATAGGAATATTAACACATTTCTCATGAAAGAAAATATCTCCACAGATGCTCTACATTGTAGTTGTCTGTGGTTTTTTTGTTCCATTTCTAGAGATGAAAATAAAACTAAGTATATAGTTTTCTCTATTCCATGGGTTTGAAGTGGGAAAAAAAACCCCACAAACACAGAGCCTTGATATAATGGAAAAAGGGAGAAGAATCTGGCTTTAGAACACATACTTTTGTTTTCAGTGTATGAATAACCTGAATCTCTCCATGTAGCCTCCTAAAAACTGTGATAACTGATAGACATTAGGCCAACACATAACATTACCTGTAACAGGGCCAGGGATTTATAGCTCAGTGGCACAGCACCTGCCTTGCAAGCACAAGGTCCTGAGTTCAATCCCCAGTACTAAAAAAAAAAAACCATTACCTGGAATAACCTGTGACTAGTATAACTAGAAGAAGAAAAAAGACTAGAAAATTCAAATCACTACTATATGAGGAAAGTTTTGTTTTCATTAATATTCATTTGAAAATACTTTCTAATTTCCTCTTTATTGACTTATTTTATAACTAAGAATGTTGTTTACTTTCATAAAATTACCCTTGAATAGACTATAAATTCACTGTTTTGTGTTTTTACTTTTTGAGATAAGCTGATGGGGAGGAGTAGATCACAAATGCCAATTAGGTCACTTTGGTTATTTAGTGTTGCTCAAGTCTACTTTATTTTTGCTACTTTTCTATTTCTTATTCTACCAATTACAGGGAGAAGGATGGAGAAAACTCTGATCATAATTGTGAACACATTACTCCTTTCAGTTTTATCAGATTTTGATTGCTACATTTTTGAAAAAATGTTATTAGTGTAAGTTTATGTTCTCTTGATAAATTGATCTCTACCAATCTTTTAAAATCTCTGGCTAAAAGATTAAAACTAAACCCATACCTATCACCATGCACTAAACTAAGATCAAAGTGGATTGAAGATCTAAATATTAAGACAGAAACACTAAACTTGCTGGAAGATAACTTACGTAGAACTTTTGAAGACACTGGCATAGGAAAAGACTTTATGAACAAAACCTCAGTAGCACGGGAACTAGCACAAAGAATCAACAAGTGGGATCTCATCGTATTAAAAAGCTTCTGCACTGCAAGAGAAACCACCAACAGAGCTAACAGACAACCTACAATATGGGAAAAAAATTTTAGCAGCTGATCTCAGACAAAGGACTACTATCTAGAATATATAAAGAACTGAAAAAAATCAGACCCCCCAAATTTAAAGACTCAATTCAAAAACGGGCATCTGAAATGAACAGACATTTCTTAGACTAAGAAGTAAAAGGAGCAAATAAACATATGAAAAAATGTTCAACATCACTGGTCATTCGAGAGATGCAGATGAAAACAACACTGAGATTCCACCTCACCCCAGAAAGTATGGCTGCTATCAAGAAATCAACCCATAACAAATGCTGGCAGGGGTATGGGGAGAAAGGAACCCTTCTCCATTGTTGGTGGGAGTGCAGACTAGTGCAACCCCTGTGGAAATCAGTATGGAGATACCTCAAAGAACTAGGGCTAGACGTCCCATTTGACCCAGCTATTCCCCTGTTGGGTATCTTCCCAAAAGAATTAAAAGAATCATACCACAGCGATATATGTGTACCCATGTTTATATCAGCACAGTTTGTAATAGCTAAAACTTGGAAACAGCCCAAGTGCCCATCAACTGGAAAGTGGATAAAGAAGATGTGGGGTTTTTTTAAATGAAATAGAGTACTACTCAGCCATAAAGAATGAGAAACTAGAGACATTTATAGCTAAATGGGTGCATATTGAGGCCATACTCTTAAGTGAAATAGGACACACGTGTGTAAATACCAAATAGTTTCTCTAGTGTGATAAACTGAAAGCGTAAATAAGGACTAAAATGATTAAAACAAATAATTGATAATTTGAAATAGGAAGAAAAGGTCCAAAGATGTAGGGGTGGTGGGAGGGGAAGGGGAAAGGAAGGAAGGGAAAGGAAAAATTATGAGAAAAGAAAAAAAATGGAAAAGAAGTTTATGTAAATAGGGAAGGGTGGAGGGGTGAAGGGTGCACAGGTAATGGGGGAAAAATAAGAACCAAGATACATCACGTACAGGTACAAACAGCCAAAAATAAATGTAAACATACTGTATACCTAAAATGCACCAATAAAAGTATTTAAGGAAAAAAAAAATCTCTGGCCAGTAAAATTCTTGGCTCTAAAATCTACTTCATCTGATTAACAGCACTGCAGCCTTCTACTAATTTTTCCAGTGGTTCTCTTTTTCCATCTTTTTATGTTCAACCTTATAAATTAACATGTTTCTCTTATATACAATGATGATGATGATGGTGATGATAGTGGTGATAAAAAAAGACCCTAACCTTTTAAAAATTATCTCATCTGGCCTCCCTGCCTTTTAAAAGGGTTGTTTCAGACCATTTACATCTTCTGTGACTATCAAGTTGCTTGCATCTTTAGTTAGTATGCCTTTAAGTAGTAGTATATGACTTCACATATAAAACATTACAATAGCATACTTTTACTTCTCTCCTCTCAGCCTAAAACTAAAACTATCATGTATTTTAGACTAAAACTACCATGTATTCAGACTAAAACTATCATATATTTTATGTATAAAGGCCCACAATACATTTGTTGTTAATGTTATTATTCCAATGAATGGAATATATTTGTAATTTTTCTTAAAATAAAATTTTTTCAACATTTAAATTAAGAAAAAATATCTTATATGTATATCCATATAGTCATCATTTTCTTCTTGATTCCTTGGACAGATTCAGGTTTTTACGAGATAGCTAAACATTTCTTGTAGTGCAGGTCTGCTAGTGATGAAATCTTTCAGCTTTCAATATCTGAAAACTTATTTCTTCAGTTTCTGATAGCCATTTTTGCTGACTATAAAGTTTTACATTGAAAGGTGTTTCTCTTTTAAGAATCTAAATATAATGCTCTACTATCTTCTCTTTGCCTCATGTAAGGAGAAATCTGGCATTATCTTTATCTTTGTTCCTCTGTAGAACATGTCTTTTGTCTACGGCTATTTTTTTTTTTTTTTTTTTTTTTTTTTTTTTTTTTGGTACCGAGGATTGAACTCGGGTCCTTGCACTTGCAAGGCAGGCGGCGGAACCACTGAGCTAAATCTCCGGCCCACTATGGCTATTTTTAAGATTTCACTTTAACAAGACTTCAAAGCATTTGGAGTATGATTCATGCACTTTAGTTTTCTTCATGCTTCTTGTGCTCAGAGTGTGTCAAATGTCTTGGATTAGTGGGTGGTGGAAATGATTTCATCACTAATCCTCTAAATATTCTTTTCTGTTCCCTGTTTCTTTTCATTTACAGACTCCAATTCCATGTGTTGGTTACCTGAAGTTCTACTATAGCCTACAGGTGGTTTACTTTTTTTTTTTCAACCAAAAATTCATCTTTTCTTATTCATTTAGGATATTTTTTAATACTATATACTTAAAGTCACTAATATTTTCTTCTACAATGTCTAATCTACCATTAATTTTGTATTTTTCATTTCAACACTGCAGTTTGAAATTCCTGGAAATTTGATTTTCAAGTTTTTTGTCACACTAAACTTTATTTGGGCTGTGTTGTGGAATGGGGTAGTAATAACTATTTCAATGAACTGTAGGCTAATTCTAAAGTCTATGGCAATTCTGAGTCCATTCAGATATATTTATTCGACCCTTCAATAAACTCCATGTTTTCCCACATGTCCATTAATCTACTAACCTTTCAAGTGATAGAACACAATGTAAATTGTACAAATTGTTGGATGCTGGGTGCTTTGGGATTCTGGAAGTATTTTTGTGCTTTCCTATAGGATGCACTTACAGTTCCTAGAAAGTGTGATACTCTTGTATATTGCTTTTATGCTCCAATGTAGAGCAGTGTTGAGCCTAGGACACATCACGCCTCAGTCCTGAGCAAGGCCTTCGGAGCTCTCAAGCCCTCTGTGAAGTATGAATTTTCACTCTGGCTGGTGGAAAGAGTCCTTTCCTGGGCCCTGTCTGAGGGATGCCCCCTGTTTCCTCTAATACTTTTCAAAAGTTCTTTCATTAATTTCCTCACATACATGCACTGATTGGTACTTTGCTGAATACTCCAGGAGGCCAGGCACATCTATGTGCAGATAGCACCTGTGTAAACCATAAGCGATCTAAACCTCCCTGGACTCATTGTTCCTGATACTCAATGAGTGTGCAGAGCACTAAGTCTGCCGTCTCTGCTGGGTCTGTCGCCTCTGCTGCATTTACTGTCTCTGCCCTTGTGGGGCAGAGGGCTCAGGTCTTGTGTATTGTGGCTCTACCTGAGGGTGTCCTTGGTTGTGTGATGACCACTGCCTGAGATTCAAAGTCTCTTAAATCTCCTCTGACTGATCTGGCTGCCTCAAATGGGAAGTTAAATCCAGTCCCTATTATTCCTTTTTGGCTGGATATAGGAAATTGTTTCTAACAGAAATCTTCAGGTATAATTTTGTGTATTGATTCTAAAATGTAGGACTTAATATATGTTGTCTTTGCTCTTTATCTTTCCATTATAGTTTTTAAAGTATCTGCCAATGATACATTAACAATGATACATATATGTACACATAAAAAGTAAAGCAACAGGTTCCTAATCAATTTGAAATATAAAGTACATCTTAAAGGTACAGCATAAAATATAAAATTAGATCATAGGGGATGTATATATTCAACCATACAAGTTAATAGTTTTCCAAAGTGGTAGAGTTATGACATTGCACAAGAATTTCCACTGATCTTCACTATCAAAAATAAATGGTATCATATTACTTTTTTCTCTCTCCTTTTTTTGGGGGGGGGTACTAGAGACTGAACCCAGGGCCTTTGCACAGAGCTATATCCACAGCCCTTTTTATTTATTTGATTTTCAGTT
Organism: Heterocephalus glaber; assembly: GCF_000247695.1. The sequence continues at coordinate 34,525 of NW_004624922.1, forward strand.
TTGCAACAGGGTCTTGCTAAGTTGCCCAGACTGGGCTCAAACTCATGATCCTCCTGCCTCAGCCTCCTAGGGTACTGAGATTATAGGCATGTGCCACCACACCCCATCACTACGTAATTCTTTTCATCCAAACTGGTATAAAGTATTAACTCTGGTCTTATGATATTTCTATATTACTAAAGAGGCTTACCATCTTTTATTGTTTCCATATCCATTTCTGTGTACTCTTCTGTGAAATGCTTGTCCATCTCTTTCAACCATTTTTTTATTGGGCTCTATTTTTTGTACTTTTTAAGAAGCCAACATTCAGAACATTTCTGAGTATCTCCTATATGCCGAGCATTGTGAAACTGTTAATTGAGCAGTAAAGAAAACAGGCAAAATCTCTGATTTCATGGAGCCTATACTTCCTGGCAAATGAGAGATATTAACAACACGTGTAAAGGTCAAATTACATTCAGTAACTGCAATTCTGAAAACTGTCCTATCTGTACCCAATGTTTTGCAATGCCAGATCTATCCCAAGATCAAATTCCAAACATGTAACCATCATGCTCTGGCCTTTCCCTGAAGTAAACCTACAACAAATCAGTGAACATGAACACAGAATAATAGATATTAAGTAATCTATAAGAACAGAGAGAAGAAAGACTGAAGAAAGCCTCAGAAATTGACCACCATTAACTCCTCCAATATATTCATAATGCAAGTACCAGGAAGAGTGGAGAAAGACTAAGGAGCTGAAAAAATGCTCAATGAAATGAATGTTTAAAAATAGGCAAACCTGGGGCTGGGGATTTAGCTCAGTGGTTTCGGCGCCTGCCTCGCAAGCACAACGTGCCGAGTTCAAACTCTGGTACCAAAAAAAAAAGGCAAACCTGGTGACAAAATTATATGCATCAAGAAAAATGCAGCTCATCCCATACAAGGGAATTTCAATAAGATTAACATCAGACTTCTTATCAGAAACAACAGTGGCGTGGGCCAGGGATTTAGCTCAGAGGTTCTGCCGCCTGACTCACAAGCAGAAGGTCCCGAGTTGGATTCCTGGTACCAAAAAAAAAAAGAAACAACAGTAGCAGCAGCTGGGGATTTAGCTCAGAGGTTCTGCCACCTGCCTCACAAGCGGAAGGTCCCAAGTTGGATTCCCGATACCAAAAGAAAAAAGAAAAAAGCTTCTGCACAGAAACAACCGTGGCAGGAGGAAATAGAATGATATATGTGGTATAATGGGAAAAAAATTTACAAAAACCTATCACAAAATAGTAAAATTGTTTTTCAAAATCAAAGGTGAAATAAATGACTCCTTGGGAAGAAAAAAAACACGAGAGAAAGAAACTCAACAATCCTTTGCTAAGGCCAGATGTGGTGGCACACACTTATAATCCCAGCACTCGGGAGGCTGAGACAGGAGGAGCGCCATGAGTTCAAAGCCAGCCTGAACTATATGGAAAGAGCCTTTTTTTTTTTCAAAAATAAATAAATAAATAATAAATTAATAAATTAGGGATGAAATTTCTTACATCACTAGTACGGAAACAAAAAATTTCTAAGTGAATGCTACAAATAATTGTATGCCACAAATTACATAACTTCTATGAGATGAAGTAGTTCCTAGAATATAATGAAACAAACTCGAGAATTAGAAAAATCTGAGAATACCTGTAATAAGTAAAAAGACTGAATTAGTAATTTAAAATTTTCTTATTTAAAAAAATAGAAACAGCTGGGTGTGGTGGCTCACACCTATAATCCCAGCACTCATGAGATAGATCAGAAGATCTGTGATCGAGGCCAGCCTGGGCCACACAATGAGTTCAAGACCAGCCTAAACTATAAAGTGAGACCCTGTCTCAAAAACAAAAAACAAAAAACAACAACAACAAAATTTTTTTTTTGGCCTTGAGATCAAACTTGGATCCTTGTACTTGTGAGGCAGGCAGCAGAACCACTGAGCTAAATCCCCCACCCCCTAAAAAATTGTTTTAAAAAATAGACCAAGTGACAAACTCCTCAGGTTCTAATGCAGCAATGGCAAACCATTTATTTATTTATTTATTCATGCTTTGTTTTTTGAGACAGGATCTCACTATGTAGGTCAGGCTGGCCTTGAACTCACTATATAGCCCAGGCTGTGATCCTTCTGCCTCAGCCTTCCAAGTACCCAGTGATGGCAAACCTTTTCAAGACTAAGCAGCCAAACTGCAATGAAAACCCACTTATTTATCACAAAGTGCCAATACTGCAATTAAACCTGAATATACTATGCTCCACTGAGGGAGTAACTTGGATTGAGTGCCAACAGAAGAGCTCTGCATGTCCACTGTGGCATGTATGCCATAGCTTTGCCACCACTGTCCTAATGGCTTCACTAGTGAATTTTACCAAACATTTAAAAAGGAATATCAAGCCAGGCATGGTGGCCCACACCTGTAATCCCAGCACTCAGGAGGCTGAGGCAGGAGAATCATTATGAGTTTGAGGTCACCCTGTCTGAGGGCTACACAGTGAGTTCAGGCCACTGTAAACTACCAAGCAAGACCCTGTCTCAAAAAACTAAACAAACGAGTATCAATTATTCCTCTAAAAAATAGAAGAGAAAGGAACATATCCCAATTCATTTGATGATCCCTATATACCCATCAAAATCTTGGGCTGGGGATTTAGCTCAGTGGTTCCGGCGCCTGCCTCACAAGCACAAGGTCCCAAGTTCGATCCCCAGTGCCAAAAAAAAAAATCAGACATGAGCAAACACAGACCATTGCATCTTATGAATACAAAGCTATATATCCTCAACAAAATACAAGCAAACTATATTGTATATAAATACATGCAAACACACAAAAGATTATGTAGCATGATCAAGTGGGATTCATGATTCATAATGGAAATGCAAAATTGGTTTAATTAAAAATCAATTAATGTAACATATAAATAGGGAAAAGACAATAATCACATGATCATCTCACTACACACAGATTAATATGCACAATACAAATACAGAATTTGACACAATCCAATATTCTTCCTTGATAAAAACAATCATCAAACTAGGAGTAGAAGTAAACGTCCTCAACTTGATGAGAGGCAGCTGTGGAAAGCCTAGAGGCAGCATCACATTAAACAATGAAAAGAAGAATGATTTCTCTCAGAGAGTAAGAACAATGTAAGAATGTCTTCTGGCCACTTAAATAAGAGACTCTAGCTAAGGGGGAAAAGGGGCATCAAGATAGTAGAAAAAGAAGCAAAACTATCTACATTTGCAATTGGCTGGTCTTGTATACACAATCCCAATTCTTTTAAAGTCTACTGAAATATGCTTATAGTCTAGGATCTGGCCTACTTTTTTTATTTTGATGGGTACTTGAGAAAAGAATGTAGTCTTTTTCTGCTGCTGTTGTGCATTTTTCTATAGATGCTGCTTCAATCTGTTGGGTATTGGTGCTGGTGCTGTCCTATTCTAAATTTGCTATTAATGTAATGTCTAATGAGTCTATGTGATGAATTCTCCAACTATCATTAACAATTTATTTCTCCTTTCAGCTCAATCAGTTTTGAACTTTGGGGTTCTGTTGCTTACTAAGACACATTTAGGGGCCAGGGATTTAGCTCAGTGGTGCCGCTGCCTGCCTCGCAAGCACAAGGTCCTGAGTTCAATCCCTGGTACCAAAAAAAAAAAAAAGACTAGGGGATGGAGCTCAGTGTGTGCCTTTCATGCAGAAGGGCCCAGGTTGAAACCCCAGCACTGCAAAAAGACACATTTAGAATCACTGTACATATATATGTTGGACTGATCCTTTTTATAGTAATCTTTTTGTCAAATAATTTTCTTTGTTCTGGAGTCTACTTTACCCGATATTAACAAAATCATTCTTACTTTGTATATCTTTTCTTATTCTTTATCAAATTATGTTGGTAACTATATTATCAGTTTCCTATCAATAAAAAAATGTTTTTGAAGTACTGAGGATTAAACCCAAGGCTTTTACACTGAGCTACACCCCCAGCACTTTTTAATTTTATTGGGACAGGGTCTAACTAAGTGACCCAGGCTGGGACTGAACTTGTGATCCTCCTGCCTCAGCTTCCCAGAGTACTGAGATTACAGGCATGTGCCACCACAACCAGCTTCAATAACATATTTTATGATCATGTTTTTTCTGTTTTATCTACTATGCCAGTGTGTATTTTACCTGATATATTTTGATCATTTACATTTAACATAAATATTACTCAGTTTTCTGTTTCTCATATCTGTTCTTTTTTCCTATTGGTTTTTTATAATCCATTGATGCATTTCAGTGTTTCTAAGTATACACTTCCTAAGGTGTTCTTAGTAATTGTTCTATGTATTAAACTGTACCTATGCAGCTGAGCACGTACACACCAGTAATCCCAGCACTCTGAGAGGCTGAGACTAGAAAATCAAAAATGTGGGCCAGGGATTTAGCTCAGTGGTTCTGGTGCCTGCCTTGCAAGCGCAAGGTCCTGAGTTCCATGTCTGGTACCAAAAAAGAAAAAGAAAGAAAATCAAAAATGTGAGCCCAGCCTGGGCAACTGAGTGACTTCATGTGACCCTATTCAAAACAAAGAATTATAGCTCAATGCAAAAGCCCTGGGTTCAATATCTAGTACGGGAAGAAAAAAAAGGTACATGTGCAACTTATTACAGTTTACTAAACTTTCATATGGAATGTAACAAACATAATTCCATTTAGAGGTCTTTACCCTTCCCCACTTTTTAAATATAACTGCCTCAAGTACTTCCTCTGCAATACACAGCATCAAATCATCTGATGTTGCAAATTGTGCTCCAACCCTCAACTATGATTTCAAAAAGTCATGAGGAGGATGTTCTATTACATTTACCCTCACTTTTGCCAACTTCCAATTTCTAAAGGTCCAAGTCTTTTTTTATTTGCTTTCTATTTAGAGAACTTCCTCCAGCCATTTTTTAGAGGTGGCTCACCAGCCACATTTTCTCCTCATTTTCTTCTGATAATGCTTCCCTACATGCCGCTGCCAATCCCTACAGGCAATGTATTAATTATGATTGATGAATTGTGACTAATGATTAAAATCTAATCATCATGTGCCTTCAGCATGGATTTCATTGGAATTCTCTGATTTGGCATTAGTTCAAGTTCCAGATGTGTAATTTTATGTCTTTGGCTAAATTTGGGGAGTTTTCAGCCATTATTTCCTCAAATACTTTACCTCTTCCCCCTCTGTTACAATTGTTAGCTCTTTTCTTATTCCCCTCTTTCCACACATTGAGGGAATAAAACTTGTTACTTCTATGTCTTCAATTCAGTCTAGGTCACCATAGTCATTTCCACGGAGAAATACAGTTGTCCCCTAATTAACTCTCATGGCCTTATGTCCTCCCAATATTTTCCTTACAGAATCAAAAGAGAACTTAAATACATATCATGCACTGATGTGCTAAAAATTCTCCAACATAAACACTATAATGCAGAGTGCCCTTATGCTTCATAATTAAAGGGATAAACAAATGATACTGAAATTACATAAAGCACAAATAAACTCAAGTTATTTAACAATGCTTATGGTGCGCTTGTCTTTTGGACTATAACTTTCTGACATCATCAGGTGCTCCTCTTCCCTAAACTACCCCCGTCAGCCACTGTGACTGCTTCTGTTATTCCTCAAATACACCAACCACATTCCTGCCCACAGCTTAGCAACTGCTGTTAACCTTGTTGAACAGAGGCAAAATCTTCATGGATCACACAATCATTTCATTCAAGCTTCTACTCCAATGTTGATTTCATTAAGGTCTCCCCTGACTACTCTCAAAGTAGCACACTCATCTAAATTTGCTTTACTTTGATAGTCTTTATCATGCAGAACTTTTAATATACCACAAATATCTTTATGTTTTCAGCACTACTACTATGCTGTGGCTTATATCTAGACGTTCCCCTAAAGCCTCATGCAGTCACACGTGGAGCTTTTCAGAGGTGTGTGATGCTGGGATTAAGTGTGTAATGCTGGGATTAAAACTGTATGAGGGCCAGGGATTTAGCTCAGTGTTTCTGGCGCCTGCCTCCCAAGAGCAAGGTCCCCAGCTCAATCTCCAGTCCAAAAAAAAAAAAAAGAGTGTATGATTACTAAATCAATCCACTGATTGGTCTGACACAGTTCTGGGTGTGGATAATGTGAAGGCCTACCTTGGTGTGAGTCCTCTTCACCCTAAAGGTGGGTAACCTGGACAGACTATAAAGAATAGACAGAGGGCTATTGCTTATTGTTTGTCAATAGCTGCCTCTGCCTGCTACACCATGAGTTGTTTCTCCTCTGTGATGCTCCTATGCCATGCCACCCTCCCTTGGAGCCAGCCAACTATGGACTGAAACCTCTACAAATTGTGCCACAAAATAAATTGTGTCTACAAAATTGTGATGCAAAATAAACCTTTCCTCCTTTAACTTTGTGTGTCAGGTATTTTGTCTCAGCAACAAGAAAAAAGTAACTAAGACATTCTATAAATGTATTTAGGGGTTTTCTTACCACTATATTCTCAGCTCTTAAAAAATGCCTGGCACATAGCAAGAACTCAAATATTATTTGAGTCAAGAAATGAGTGTATGAAAGAATGTCTGACAACAAAAAGCAGAGAGAACAATGGAGGTAAAGTGGGAAACTGAGATGGCTCTGAGGAATGTGGAGCAGCCAAGAAAAACGAGCAAAAATTGGACTACTGGCAGGTATAAAAATGAAAAATACTTTAAATAAATCTAAAAGTATTTGACAGTGGCATTAGAAGGTTGGGTTTAGAAATCAGTAAGGGTTAGGTCCTCCAATGAGATACTCTTGAAAAACATTTCAGGGTAGCCAGCCCTTGAATTAACTTCAGGTAAATAATGACTGTGCTGATGTTCATATGTGCAGTACAGATGAACTCACCTGAGAAGCTCTGCCTTGAGAATTCTTCCTCCAATATCCATGGCTCTTCTCCTTGCTCCAGCCTGAAGATCAATTCTGGCTTTGTCACACAATACCCTGTTAAAGGAACACGATTAAGGACTTGGGCTGTTATGACTTCTGATGGAGGGGATCCACAATGCCACTGGAACACCTCACTAGAGAGGGGAACAAAAATGTCTTCTGGTGCACAAAAGTAACCAATTGACACTCTATGATTTCTGACACAGAATCTCAAATAACTACATTGCACAATGCCCACATGCTTCACAATGAAAGGGATAAACAAATGCTACTAGAATCACATAACACAAACCACTTACCCACGGAGACCAGGTGGTTGTAGTTCTCCAGCATCACATCTCTATACAGGGACTTCTGGCTTGTGTCTAGGTGCTGCCACTCCTCCTGGGTGAAGCCTACAGTCACATCTGTAAATGATACTGATCCCTGGGATTTCTGTTCAATCAGAAATGTATAGCATTAGGTGACATGGAAAAAGATATACTGTATAACACTAATCCATATTGTGATTATTTACGGTTTTGAAAATTGTTTACAGAACTTTTTGGCACATACTTCAGCGGGAAAGGGAACTAACTGGAATACTCTGCTATTGCATTAAGGTATTAATTCATGCAAAAAAAAAATTAGCAGTCCCCATAGTGTGTGTACAACTATTACAGTTGTTATAAATAGATCAATAAAAATCTTTCATTTCAGGAATATGTGCTGTCAAAAAGAAATATATAGTAGTATGTTGCACATGCTAAAATGAAACTACACACAATATAGACAAATGATACAAATAAAGAGCAAAATTAGTTCTACTTTGAACTTCAATGAGGAAGTTGGCTGATGATAATACTGTACTGTGTTCCACCAAGGATAGAACCATGGCACAAGCAAAGGCAGGGACCCTCTCACACACTCAAGTAACCAGCAACATAGCAAGAAGCACAGGAAGACAGGAGGATATGGCCTAGCACTGCTATGAGAAAAGAGGCCAGGGAAGCACTCAGGAAACTCATTATGGACTGGGTTTAAACAAACATTAATACTTACAAATTACATAAATAAACTGCCAATACATTTATTATGCATTACGGGCCAGGGATTTAGTTCAGTGGTTCCGTTGCTTGCCTGGCAAGCGCAAGGACCCGAGTTCGATCCCTGGTACCAAAAAAAAACAAAACAAACAAACAAAAAAAGAAAATTCACATTTATTATGCATTTCAACTTCTCATTTGGATTTTAAAGTGCAGAAACACAGCCTAACATTTTATTTCATTGCAATATATATTCCAGGATCTAACCATTCAACTAAGAGACAATAATTAGGATGTGTAGAAAATGGAAGGATTTTGAAACTACTATGATGGTGAAATCTGTAAAGTACACAGATGATAGGTAATTGGGTTGTTTGGACATCCTCTCAAATGCATAGCTCTATTTTAGGGATCACTGCTGTGTAAAAAAAGGAGGGCAGAGAAGAGATGTGAGCACCTACCGAAATAATGTGACCAGGTTTTTATTTATAGAACCTATTCTCTTGAGAAAGGTCAGAGACAACTAAAGGAAAAAACACCATCACTGAGGCAAAGTACTGTAGCAGAAACTGGGATGCAAACACAGCACTGACAAGAAGGAGTGGTCATCAACTTACAGGGCAGAAAAGAAATGTTCCTCAGGCAACACATGTGAACAAGCCCAGAGACACTAGACTGGAGTGATATTTTAGCAAGACAGGGCTTATATGAGCTAGATCTGAAGCATAATACTGGAGCATTAGAATGAAAACAAGTATTTGAGAGACATTAACAATTTGCAAGAGTTGATCCATCAAAAGTTAATTGGAATGGGCCAGGGATTTAGCTCAGTTGTTCTGGCGCCTGCCTCGCAAGGTCCCGAGTTCGATCCCCAGTACCAAAAAAACCACAAAAAACAAAAACAAAGAGGTAATTGGAGGCTTTCAGAGGACTCAGGAGAGAAAATACAAATAAAATCTAAGAGAAAAATCATCTTATGCCTCGCTTAGAGAGAGAACACAATACGAAGATCATAAGGAATTTTCTGAAATGTAGAAATTAAAATAAGAATAGTTCTTAAAAGCAACAGATATCATATGATCATATGAAAACATAGAAAAGTATGATTTTAAAAATGCTTGACAAACTGGAAAGGAAAGGAATTTCCTCAATGTGATAAAGGATTCCTATAAATGGTTACATCAAACACCACATTTACACTAAAATATGGAAAGTACTTAACTTAAAAACTAGGACTAACATAAGGATACTTTCTATGCCTAATTCTAGTCAACATTTTTCTAAAGTTCTTAGAGCAGTAATATAATTATGTACACAGAAAATCCAAATAAAAGCATATTGTAGGATGTGGTTACTAGTTCGGTATAACAAATCTTAGGTATTTCTATCAGCAAAACAGAAAATTAAATTTTGAGAGGTATAATTAATAATAGCATGAAAAATAAAACATTTATTTAGAGAGATTTAACATATTCCAAAATGGGAAGGCACAATATGAGAAATATATCAGTTCTACCCATGCTGTTGTACAGATTCACAGCAATCTCAAATTACCAGCAGATACCCTGATGGCCATTAGACAAGCTAATGATAAAACATGTGGAAATCCAAAGGATTTCAAATAGACGAGGCAATCTTGAAGAAAATCTAAGCCAGAAGAAATACTGTCATATATCAAGTATTATAATCAACGTGCCAAAAATCAATGTTCAACACAGGCACAAGAATTTTCAAAAGTAGCAATGGAGGGCCAGAGATTTAGCTCAGTGATTATGCTGCCTGCCTCGCAAGTGCAAGGTCCTGAGTTCGATCCCCGGTACCAAAAAAAAAAGTAGCAATGGAACAGAGCCCAAAACAGAGACACGCATGTGTTGCCACTTGATTCATGACAAGGAATGAACAATCACTTGATAAATGGTGCTAGTGCAATTATAATTCATATTTATTTCTATGATAAGGATCAGCAGGCATTCACCTTGACAAGTTTATAGATCTAAACTTGCAAAGTTAAAGCAATAAAATTTTACCTCATGACAAAGATCTCTTAAAACATAAATTAACTATACTACATTAAAGTTAGCAATCTATCAAAGCATAGAGAATAAAAATGCAATTCACATACTGAGATAATACATATGACAAAGAACTTATTCCTAGCATGAAAAGAAATTTATACAAAGAAATATCTCATTTATTCTTTGCATCAAAAGAATTAATGTGAACAAAAAAGGTATGCTATCTCAACAGCAAAACATAAAGCAAACATTTCAATAGAAATATGGAAGTCAGAAGACACTCCAGCAAAACTCCAGCAAGCAATCTGTAAATTTGAAAACCAAAATGGTACATTTTATAATGCTAAATAAAAAGCCACAGAAAAATCTAAATTCTGTAAAAAATATTCTAAAATGAAAGTATCTTCCAGATGAAGGCTGAAAAATGTTCCACAATAAACACAGACAACAAGAAAAGCTGCAGCTCTTTTAGCTCAAAGAAACTGATACTGGATGGGAGATCAAAAGGAATGTAGAGGGCCAGGGATTTAGCTCAGGGGTTCCACCAGGTGCAAGGACCAGAGTTCGATCCCCAGTACCCCCAAAAAAGGAATGTAGAAAACTAAAGAAAACTTTTTGGACTCTACCATATCTCCTATAAGTATAGTACAGTGTGTCACAGCACGAGCAATGAGGACTAGATGAGAATGACTGGCGTCAAATTGTTCTCAGACTCTTACATTGTTTGTGAAGTGATAAATTACTAATTTAAAATAGACAAAAATGTTAATGTACATTATAATATCTGGAATGAACACTAAAAAATACAAAATAAGGCTGGGGATTTAGCTCAGTGGTTCTGGCCCCTGCTCTGCAAGCACAAGGACCCTGTACCAAAAAAAAAAAAAATACAAAATAGTAAACTAAAAATCTACATAAGATAATAAAAATATAATAAAGTGCCCATCAATAGGAGAATGGATAAATAAGTTCTAATGTCTTCACGCAGCAGAATACTATGTAGCACCAGAAAAAAGAACTTTCTGGTGCTACATAGTAATACAAGAACCCTCATATATACTGAAAGAAAGACACCTGCTGTAAGACTGCTCACAATGATTCAATGCACTTGAGTTCGGAAGTAGGCAATATCAACCAATAATGACAGAACCCATGTTAGGGGACTGGATTGGATAGGTCATGAAGGAACCTTGAGGGGTGGTGGGAACATTCATATCTTGACCTGGCTGATGGCTGCTAGGCTGGACACATGTGCTTAACCCAAAAGAAGAGTACATCACTATGATGAATGAGCTTTACATGTTTCACCATATGAATGATATGCCTCAGGAAAAAAACTGACTCCAAACAGGAGGGAAACAGCACATGTGAAATATTAAACAAATATGTGATGACCACAGCAACGAACTCCTGGTAAATCCATAGCCAGCAGGGCTATAGAACAGTGCAACTGATGGCTTCTGAAAGGAATGAAGTTTGAAACTGTGATATCTCATCTTTACTGCGGGACTAGAAAGTGCCTCTTAGGGCTGAGAATGTAGCTCAATGGTAAAGCACATCCTAGCATGTATGAGGCCCTGGGATTAAAAAAAAAAAAATTTAAGAGCTTGAAGATGTACCATGGAAAAATTACCATGCCTAGATGTTTTCAGAATTAAAGTATGGCCGCTATTAAGTAAAATGACAATTCATGTAATTTAAATATTCTACAACATAAAAAAGTGTCTGTTAACTATCACAAACTTAATAGCAAACAAAGCATTGTTCAAGAACAGTTCACATTTAACTTTAATGTAAATATTCTAAGTAAAACATTGACAAATTTGACTCATTACAATCTATTAAGAGAGTAATTAATCGCTGGGCATGGTGGCTCACGCCTGTGATCCCTGCACTCAGGAGGCTGAGGCAGGAGAATTGCAGCGAGTTTGAGGCCAGCCTTGGCCACATAGTGAGTTCAAGGTCAGCCTGAACTACATAGCAAGACCCTGTCTAAAAAAAAAAAACACCAAAGAAGTCCCTAAGATGGCTCAGCACCCTAGATATCTAGGGGTTCAGTGGGATATCTAGAGATTCAGTGGGAGACACCTAAAACAGAGGTGTGTCTGGACTTTAAATTCAGAAAGCTTAACTCTATCAGCCCTTTTCTTTGCTGTGGATTCTTCTGGGTGCTTCTGACCCATATGCAGTCCATTTCTGTCACCCCAGCACCTTTTTTGGTCTGGGTTATACCTTTGTTGGCACAGACTGGCCCTGAGCACAACTTCCCATGATCTTCAATAAACACAGCTGTTTGCTACCTACTACTGGGTGTGTGCTTAGCAATTCTTTCCTTGTCATACAGAAGAACCTGGACTATTACTGGCCCAATCAACTGTAACAGAAGGGTGCTCTCTCGCTCCTCCCTTGATATCACTCTCTGCTTCCCACCTCCATGCCATGAGGTTGTTTCTCCTCTGCCATGCCCCTCCCCAATACTGCCCTGCTTTGGAGCACACAGACTATGGACTGAAACTTCAACAAATTATGAGCCAAAACAAGCCCTTCCTTCTTTAAGCTGTGGGTGTCAGGTACTATGTCTGTGCAATGAGAAAGTGACTGTGACTGAGAAGCTAAAAAATATTTACCAGACAAATGAACTGTGAACTGTCTTCTGCACAACCTGTATACACTGCCTAGCTAAAATGAAATAGTTATGGAGAGTTTTTGATACAGGTATGCAGGCTATTGCTTCCTCTCAATGGTGCAGATTATACGCTAGGATCAAACAAGATGATCCAAAAACTGACACTACTTGAACCATGTCTCTAACTCTTTCAGTATTACTGAAGAATAGTTTAAGGCAGTGATGGCGAACTTTTTAGAGACTGAGCGCCCAAACAGCAACCCCAAACCCACTTGTTCATCACAAAGCTCCAACACTGCAATTAAACCTGAAAATCTGATGCTCAGCTGCTGGGGCAACGCTAGAGTGAGGTGGGTGATGTGACCACTGCAGGGATGCATGCCATAGGTTCACCATTACTGGTTTAAGGTAACACTCACATTCATCTGGGGCTACCACTGGAAGATTATTACAGATGTGTCCCTATGTTATGAACAAAAAGGTATTTTCCAGGAAGTCTTTTGTCTTCAAAGGAATCAGTCCTCTGTATGGAACACACAGTGTTATTCCTTTCTCCAAAAGTGGACAGAAATATTTGAGACATATTTGCAGCTCATGAGTGACTCTAAAACCATTTGATCAGTGTATGGCAACATGCCAACTTGATACTCCCACAGATCGATTACTTCATATTTTTGTGAAGTTTGATTTTTATGTATATCTAATTTCTAACAACATACTGACTCTTACAAATCTCACAGAGTCCATTAAAGAATAACATGGGGAATGAGTAAATAACTTACCTTGCTCATTTTGTGCTATTCTTTGAAAGACGTAGACAATTCTTAAGCTACAAATGGGTTAGAAGAAAGATAGGGTGATGAATGATCTGTCCTGCCTAGCAGACACCCCCCCACACACACATAAAATGCTCTCTGTAGGAGAATGTCCCTGTCCTTTTGACACTTCGGGATGATAAGAGGGAATGGTGAAAAATCACTTGATATGGCTCTATTATAATCATGTAGCTCTTGAGTACAACATTTTTCACTGGGTAAATGTGAATATGTCCTAAGGCTTTTAATAGTTTAAATGATGCTTACAAATACATATCTATAACAAAAATACTGGTCATACAAGTTAACAATACTTTCTAATGATGGAACAAGTAGTGAAGAACATTACTTCACTAAAATTGTTGTTTAAAAAAAATACTGAGGGGCCAGGGATTTAGCCTGCCTTGCAAGCGCAAGATCCAGAGTTCGATCCCCGGTATCAGAAAAAAAAATAAAATAAAATAAAAAAATAAAAAAATATTCAGGGCTAACGATCGATTTTCTCACTATTACTTCTGTTGGTTAGTGAATACACAAAAGGCCACAAAAAGTACTCCATCAAGAAAAAAGTTTTAGTACCTTTACATTGTGTTGTTTCTAAAAAGTATGTTTCATAAGAAACGTCCTTTGATGCACGTGAAAAAGTTGTACTGGTTTGAGAATCAAGGGGTCAGAAATTAAGTCTCCACCACTAACAAACTGAGATCCTGAAAAGGTCACTGGCCTTCAAACATAATTTTTTCTTCCACCAAATAAAAATAGATAATTCTTGGAAGCTCCTTGCTGAGCACTAGAGCAATCAGGTTGGGAAACAGTCACAAAAGTCTAGACCGGCCTGACCACCCGCCTCGAGGCCACACCCCGGAAGCCTGTAGCTCAGGTGTCTCCCAGCAGCACCGCCCCTCCCAAGGTACAGAGCGCCGGATCATTGACGCACGCTCTTACGGTCCCCTGCCGCACCCACCACCTCCTCGCTAAGGCACACTGGCGCATGCGCTCACTTGTTCTTCCTGAGGCCCCACAGACCCGCCCAGAGATAAGAGCGCAGTCAGCTCGGCGTTGGGACTGGACGGGTCCTGTCCCAGCCTCACATCCAGACAAAGATGCTGCCGTCCTGGGGCCCGTAGGCTCCTCCACACTTCTGAGCACTGGCCCCTCGCCTAGCTCTTTGGCACTCACCCGTCGACCACGGGTCGTGTAGTAGAGCCCGGAAGAGCCGCAGCTGGGTGACCCAGCACCGCCTCCCATCAGGGTCCTGTTGAAAACAAGGGAAAACGGGGGTGGCCGGCTGCATGAGGCATGCGCAGAACCCGCGCAGGGTTGGCCACCGGCCGCAAAACTTCCTTTCCCGTGAGGCCCCGCTCCCCACTCTGGGGATTTGCGCCGCAAGGTTCTGAAGGTTATAGCTGCTGGCGGTTTGTACGGGCGGCTATCTGTGCTGTTTAGATACCGAGCTGTCGGGTGAGGAAGCTGCCGGCCAAGTTTAAACACCTTTTAAACCGACAAATCCGGTCATACTCTTCATCTGACGCCCTCTGTGAGTCTATCAGGAAAAAACAGATGTGAGGACAAAAATCACTAGATACAGGGACGTGGTAGTAAATAGACATGACCCAAAAGAACATAAATTTCAGATGTTCCTCCATGTTAAAGTTGGTTGAATAAATAGAGCCTTTCATAGAAAGATTATTCTTTGACACAATTTCATTTAAAATCTCAACTTTTAAATATATTTTTCTCGTTGTTAGTGAATTGTGTACGTTACAAAAGCATTCTTGAGTTCATCTGGAATAAGAACACCTAAATTAACAGTATGTTTTACAACCGAGAAACGCCTTACGAATATCTATAGTATTGCTTGGTATTAGTCAGCTTTCTGTTGCTAGGACAAAATACCTGACAACCAATAGAGGTTTATTTGGCGCATAGTGTCCTAGGGTTCCAGCCATGGTTGGTTGATTCTAGAGAAACGACGCAGAAGGGGGTTGTAGAGCAAAGTTGCTCAAGTCATGGTGGCTAGGAAGCAGAATATAGGGGAAGAGATATATCCTCCAAGGGAACACCCTCGATGACCCACCTCCTCCATCCAGGCCCCACATCCTAAGGCATACTTAGCTATGAACATCAGTGAGTTAGTCCACTGACGAATAAAGCTCCCCCTGATCCAATCATCTCTCCAGGAGCCTTTTCATCCTGTCAAGTTGACAAGATTAACCTGCATGTGCTCCATTCAAAATAGTTTAGTAAGGGATTCCTGGAAGTATTTTTTAAATATAATAAATATAGCATTTTTAAAAAATGAAGGAAGCCTTCCTTTATTTCCTTATAGTTTTCTTTTGGTTTGGGGGAAATATATAACATCTAGGACCTCAAAGGAGGTCTCTGTTGCCTCAGTTTTTTCTTATCTGTGGTCACACTTTCCTCTTTCTTTGTATCTTGTCGTTTGTTGTTGTTATTATTGAAAACTGGGCCTATGGATCCTCCATAGGGGCATACTGCTGTTTGCCTGCTTGTTTGATGATTTTTATGAGCTATTAAAATGAAGTCCATTTCCCTTGCAGGGTTCATTTGGTTCCTTCTGCATCACTTGCCTAGCATGCTCAAGACCCTGGGATTGATTCCCAGGGCTGCGTAGAGGGGCAGAAAATGAAGATTAGGGGTTTTGGCAATGAAAGAAGCTGGTAGTTCTATAAGGGAAACAAGCTAAACCATAACCAACATTTGCAGTTTGCCTAGATTATCAATGTTTTGTTTTGTTTTTTGTTTTTTGAGACAGAGTCTCCTTCTGTAATTCAGCTGGCCTTAAACTCACTATGCAGCCTCGGTTGGCCTCAAACTCGTGGCAATTCTCCTGCCTCATACACCACCACACCAGCCTGGTTTAGATATCAGTGTTTCTAACAAGGCCACTTCCCTGGGAGGGAAACTTCCTTAGGTAAGGCAAAGGATTTGACCTTGTGGTCTCTCATTCTCTCTGGCTCCCTGCCCTCTGGCTAAGTGTGCATGTCCCTGATGGCTCTCTTCTTATCTTTGACCCTTTGAAGTGTGCTGCCCTCTTCTCTCTGAGACATGTGTTACAATTTAGATCTAAAATGTCTCCCAAATGTCTCATATGTTTGAAGGGTGACTGGATCATGGTGACTGGATACTCATCAGTGAATTCATCTAGTGATAGGTTCAGTTATTATGCCGTTTGGAGATGGGGACTGGTTGGAGGTGAGTCCTTGGGGGTATGACTTGGAAGAGTATATTCTTGTCCCTGGCTCCTCCTCTGTCTCTTTCCTGGCTGCCAGGTGTTGAGAAGGTTTTCCTCTACCAGGCCTCTCTGTCATCCTGTTTCTACCTTGGAGCCAGCTGACTATGGACTAAACCCTCAAAACAGCTGTGAGCTAAAATAAACTACTGCTTTATGTTGTGGGCATCAGATACAGATATTTGTTCCCATCACGGGAAAGTGGCTAAAACCGTAAGTAATAGAGATTGCATCTGTTACTTCATTGTGCCTTATTGTGGGGCCTCCTCTGTGTCTCAACTGACTGACACACTGACGCCTAAGTCTACTTCTCCCAATCAGGACTCTCCTAGGGTGGTTGTCTTAGTAGGAGTAAACTGGACGCAGGTTAAACAAGAGCCTTAAGGAAATGTTCCAGTACACATTTTCCGTGTGAGAGAAACTTAGTCATGTTTTCAGACCCTTAAAACATTGGGCTATACACCAGGATATAGAAAGGCAAACAAGTTGGGGCCGGGCTGGAGGGTACAATGCAGCCACTCTCAGGAGAGAGACCTCCATGCCACATTGAGGGGGAGGAGGGTGTAGCTCAGTAGTAAAGTACAGGTTTAGCATGTGTAAGTATCTAGGTTGGATGCTCAATACCATAAACACCAAATTAGATGGAACTAAAAGTACAAAGTCCACACTATGTCCATTGTTTATTATTTATTTTTATGTCCACTGTTTGAAATGATGACTTTAACAAATTCTTATCTTTGGTCTATTTCTATGCTTTTTTGAAGCCAAGCACCAAACTTTTTAAATACTTTTATAACAATTTTTATTTCCAAAACAGTTCCTGGATATTCTCCAAGGTTATTTAGAGGATGTTAAATTGTGTTGTCAAGTAAAACAAAACTGAACTCTTCATCCAACATTTATATAGAAATTTTGATGAAAATTGTGTTAAATTTTATAGTCTTCCCTAAAAGTAAGTGAGGCCAGGAGAAAGAAGGAAATTAGGCAGATAAGGCACATGTTCTGAATAGTTAACCTGAGTGAACTAAAAGTCAGGGTTTAAGTGTGTTGAAATGCAAAGGGTCCAAATAATTAACTTGAATAAACTATCAGAGCCTCATTGGAAGGCAAAGGACAAAGAACAGGTCCCTAAGTAAACTGGAAAAAGCCTTGAAGAACTGAAATGCAGACAAGTCAGCCTGCTTTCTGGACCTCAAAGGCCTGGCAGCAACTAGCAGCATCTCTGTGTTCTGTCACAGTCACTTGTACCAGAAACTGTATAAAAGCCCCTGGACTTAAACATTTGAGGTGTCCACCTTTTGGAACCTCTCCCTGACTTGGGGGGGGGGGGTGTTTAAATTTTCCCTAATAAATATGCCTTCCATCATTCCCTACCCCAATCTTTGTTGCCTTAGAACAAGGACCCAGAGCAGGAAGAAGCTGGTTACATAAGGATAAATTCAAAAATTAAATTTTCCCTCTTGGAAGGGAAATTTTCTCACTTTTGATAGTTTTCATTGTCAATCTGATTAGCTTGGGAGATGCCTAGAAGATTAGTAAGGTACACTTCTGGGTGTGTCTGGGTGGGTCATGGCAGCATGACCTGGGGGACTATATCTGGTCTCTAGCCCCTTTCTATCTGACTCTTCTCTAGTTCTCTGCATCCAGGCTGCCATCAAGTATGCAGCTTTCCTCTGACAGGCCCATTTGCCATGAGGTTTCTGCGTTGGACCCCACTGACCATGATTTAAACTTCTGAAACCATGAACCAAAATAATAAACCTCTCCTCTCTTAAATTGTAGGTGTTGAGTATTTTGTCCCAGGGACAAAAGCTGACCAATATACCTTTTCTTTCCTTAAAACTTGAGTAAATGTGTAACTCTAAAACTTGTAAGTCTAATTCTTTGAGATTTAGTAAATCTTTTTTAAAAGTAAATAAGCCTAAGCCGGGCATGGTGATGCACACCTGTGATTTCAGCACTTGGGAGGCTGAGGCAGGAGGATCACTGGGAGTTTGAAGCCAGCCTGGGCTACATAATGAGTTCAGGGCCAGCCTGAACTACAAAGGGAGACCCTGTCTCAAAAAACCAAAAAAAAAAAAAAAAAGAAAAGTAAATAAGCCTATTGCTAAGACCAGCTTTTTATTTGTTGGTGCTAGGAATCAAAACTAGGGCTTTGCTTATTCTAGTCCAATGATAGTGATACAGGAGATGAAATATAAAAATATTATATCTCCCAACCTGTTAGATGTCTGATATGCCGAGATCATGTTCTCTAAAATCAAAGAATGAATTCTAGGAACATGGAGATTAAGAGTAGGAAAATATTGAGAGGATAGCTCCTGAGAGGCAAGAGGAGATCCAAGAGGGTAGCTGGGGAATCCACTTTACAGGGAAGTTCTATAGAGCAAAATCCACATGAGTACAACATGGGTTACAGGTATGATTAACAATAAGGTTACAAGAATAGTTGCTTAGGTAATAGTGATCCAGTGGGGAAATAAGTCAGGTAACAAGGGTGCACGGAAAGAACAGAGACTTTTTCTAGGAAATGATGGGTCTGGAGGTCTTGGTCACCCACCAGGGTGACTGATGTCTATCTAGACTTCATTAGGCCCCAGTGTTTGTCTTTTTAGGAAGTATGTAGGCCTGATCATTTTTATCTGGATGCCTGGTTTCCAACAGATGTGTCTCCCGCCACAGTTGTGATGTGTTTTCCCTTTGTCCTGACCCTCTTGAGGGTCTGGCCTTATCTGACTGCCTATATCTCTAGCTAATTTAGCTGCCTATAATAATAGTGAAACTTTTCTTTTTTCTTTTTTTTTTTTTTTTTGGTACCGGGGATTGAACCCAGGACCTTTCGCTTGTGAGACAGGCACCAGAACCACTGAGCTAAATCCCTGGCCCATTAGTGAAACTTTTCAAGACCAAGTGCCCAAAGTGTAACCCCAAACCCACTTATTTATCACAAAGTGTCAACACTGCATTTATACCGGAGTATCCAATGCTCTACTGCTGGGGTGATACTGGGGCAACTTGGCTTGTGTGCTGACAGAGGGGTCTGGGTGCCTGCTGTGGCACAAGTGCTATAGATTTGCCACCACTATTCTAGGCAAAGGCTGTATTTAATGAGCCACACACACCTGCAGCCCCAGGAAAGTCATTCTTTTTCTTTGGACAGGATCTTGCTGTGTAGGTCAGGCTACCTTAAACTACTGCTTCAGCCTCTCAAGTACTGGGATTACAGGTGTGCTTCAAATCTTCCAGGCCCAGGAAGATCTTTCTTAATAGCTTGAGGCCATGTCATTGAAAGATAACATCAAGGAAGATAGTGTCCACTTTTCCTATCTCTGTGGGAAACGCCTAGGTGCCTGGCTACCTATGTAACTACTGTACCAGCTTGTCAGAGATTTTTTAAAGCTTCACTTTTCATTTGGAAAAGGCAGTTAACACAGATGGATACGACACAATACCAGGTGATTTTTGGATGAATTATGGTAACAAATGGTGATGTAAGGTACTCTTACTTGAGGACAGTCTTTTATCTAGAGAATATGTAATGCATTGTACCTGCCTGACAATGTAAAAATGTGGTATTCCTTCATTGCAAACTCCTCAGTGGATTGCCTCTGATGTACATGGCAGTCTGGTTTAATGTCTTCTCAATAATAAAATAGATTTTTTCTTTCCTCTATCTGTAAATGGAATTTTCTGGGTTGGAAGTAGGCTTTATGTTTAATTATTTCTGTAACTGCTATCCAGAATGTGGTATATGTGTACATATCTACAAGAGTGTTATGGCTTCATGTTTTAAATTTAATTCTGTGAAAATTTTAATATTCTTATGGCCATTTTGAATAAACTCATTTCTGTAGTTGGCACAGAATAAACGGAAGTCATCAATATTGACCATAATTTATTCCATGTATCTTCCTTTGTGAAGTAATAGTCATGGAATTCTATACCAGTAGGACGAAATTTGTGTAAAACTAAGAAGCCTGTGTATCTTATATTAAGCTTTTTTTTTCTTTTGGGAAGAGGTGTGTGCGGCACTAACCTGTTCTGGTTTATCACATGTCTCAGCTATCACCTGCACAATTTTGGAGGTTGCTAGGATAAAAGCCCTCATTTACCAGATGGATTGCTCTTTGCACGTAGCTGTGTGCTTAAGTTCAAGCGCCCGGACTCGCTCCAGTCTTTTCGCAGGGAACCTGCGCGGTGGCCCCTCGACTTCGACGCCAGTCTGGGCACCTTGGAAACTCCCCTCAGTCCACGAGCGAGTGAGGCCGCATTCGCGCGGGGACTTCTGGGAGGCCGTGGAGCTCTGCGCGTGCGCGGCGCCGCTCTGTTAGCTCGGCTTTGTCCGGCGCCCCGGGGGGGGGGGGGGGGGGGAGGGCAGCGCATCCCCCCGGAGCTGCCATGGGTGGGGCGGCGGCCTGAGGGAGGCCGAGCCCTGCAGGTGTGTCCGAAGCTCCTTTGGCTGGACGCTGGGAGTGGCGGAGACCGGAGGGGGAACCGGTCCACCGAGCAGGGAGGGACGGGCCGCGGTCGCCCACACTGGGACTACCAGTGTAACCACGGGGTTTGCTGCGCTGTGTCGGAGCTGTCAGGGAGAGAGGCTGTCAATAAAGGTGAGCTACTCGCGTTGTCACCAGGATGCAGCTGTTCCATTATTGCCTCGTTCAGGCCGCACGACCATCCTTCAGGTGGTGTCACATCCACCTTCCGTTGTCAGCAGCAGCAGCAGCTCCACAGACTCCAAGACAGTTGGTTCAACCAGAATTGGTGGTGGGATTCCAGGCCCCTGTCCCGCGCGGATCACGCCCTCTGACGTCCCAGCCTTTCTGGTACCCAGCGCCGGGTTCTCCCTGGGCGCCTTCAGAACCCAGCTGCGGAGTGCACTCAATCCAGCCTCACCACGGAGTGTTCCAGTTCCAGAATCTTGGGTTCACCCAACCTTTGGGTCAGTTTTTCTCAGGGGCTGCGGGCTGCCAAATGAGTAAATCAAAACCAGTTTGAGCTTTCAGTTTTAAGTTTTACTGAGAAGCTGGGAACCTATCCAGGCCAAAGGTTAGTTTCTAGAGAGAGGTGATGGAAGAGAGATTTAAAGAAACAAAACAAAACAACTGTATTCATCCTTATGGTATCTGGGCTTCTCAGGCAAGCTGGAAGTGGTTTCTGCTGCTTATGAAAAGGGCTTCAAGATTATGATATCTAGTTGATTTTGCTGCACACGTGAAGTGCCTGTTTCGGATTCTGGTGCCAACTACTGTTTTAGGAGCTAGATTTCTGTCAGTATCAGCAAATTAGGTGACCATGTTTGAAACCATCCAGCCATTAGTAAGTGAATTCCAGGAGAGTGTATAGATTTGTGGCCCTCAGTGAAGATTTTAAAGGATGATAATAGTGCATGAAGGGTTTTTGAAGATTAATGCCTCCTCATTTTAAAGGTAAAAGTATTATAACTAAGACAGTCACTGTGTTAATAAAGCTGATGGTAGAACTGAAGTCTCCAGATTCACTATAACATTCTTATGTAAAATATGGTATTTGAGGAATAGTATTTTGAGAAACTAATTTTGGGAGAAGAGATGTCTCATTTTTGAAAACTCTGAAATGATTTTCTTTTTTGTTGTTGGGTTTTTTTTGTTTTTTGTTTTTTGTTTTTTTGTACCGGGGATGGAACTTGGGACCTTCCACTTGCAAGGCAGGAGGTGGAACCACATCTGAAATGATTTTCTAATTATGGGGTTTATGATATTCTTTTTTTTTTTTTGGTACTGGGGATCGAACTCGGGTCCTTGCACTTGCGCAGCAGGTGGCGAAACCACTGAGCTGCATCCCAGGCCTGGGTTTATGATATTAACAGGAAAAATTATCACATGTAACTTTAAAAAGCTTTTAGTATCAATAAATATTTGCTTCAACATCATCTATAATGCCAGACATGAGTTCCATGTTTGGATATATTATTATTTAATCTATTATTCAGTGTTTAGGTTTTCAATTAGTTTGTGTTATTCAGAGAACAGACACATAGTTTTCAAAACAGCCAACAGGAAAGGAATGTTTACCTTCACTCAAAAATATCCCAAGTTTGAGACTATGTCAAAGTCATCAGGGCTAGAGATTTAGCTCAGCAGTGCAGCACCTGCCTGGCAAGTGAAGTTCCTGAGTTTGATTCGTGGTACTGAAAAAAACAACAACAAAAAAAGTCATCAATGGACAGATAGGTAGCATTTCATTATCTTTCCTGTTCTTTCTGATGGGTCAAAGGGACATTTCCTTAGAAAGTTGGTTATCTTTCACTAAAATGTTGTGTGGAAATTTCTCACAGGTGATTCCTGGAACTGCAAGATACTGTCTCTTATGACTTCTTTCTTCCCACTTTCCCTGTTTCGGCTTCAGAGTTTCTACTCTTTCCCAAGAACAGCAGAAAATGAACAAGTTCAAAGTAAGTCATTTATTTTGCCCCTTATTTCACTGTGTGTGTGTGTGTGTTTAATGAGTTTTTTGAAAGAGGCTACATATTAAAACTAGAAAAGTAGAAAGTTAAAAATCACACTGGGAGAAAATATTGTTTGAATAAATAGCAGCTCTCCACAAGTGTGTTCTGCAGAGCTGAGAATTCTAAGACCTCTTGAGGGGTCTGGGAGTCAAAACTTCTAATACTAAGGTGCAAATTGCCTTTTGCACTGCTGGTTGGAAAGCAGTGGTTAGAGAAATTGCTGCCTGTATGGCACGAGCTAGGACAATGACATCAATTTATTGTTATTCTGTTCCTCTAAGGGACTCACAGTAAAAAATTTACTTAAGGATATCCTTAATAAAACAGTAAAAGTATAAATTTTATTAAATCTTGACCCTTGATTATACATCTTTTTAATATCCCATGTGACAAAATGGAAAGTTCACATAAAACCCTCCTGTTGCATCCTGAGCTGTGATGGTTGGTTGGCAAGGAAAAGGATTTGTTTGACTTGTGCACATGCACTGCCACTTTTTTTTTATTTAGTTTATTGGTACATTTTAGGTATACAAATGGGAATTTGTGCCTTTACATGACATATCTTGGTTCTTATTTTTTCCCCATTCCCCTGTCCTCCCTTCATCCCCTCTACCCTTCCCTATTTACAAAGACTTTGTTTCCATTTTTTCCTTTTTTCATACTATTTCTTTTCCCTTCTTTCATTTCCCCTACCCTTCCCACATCCCTTATTCCTTTAGACCTTTTCTTCCTATTTCACATTATCAATTATACCATTTGAACCTTATTTACACTTTTAGTTTTTCATACCAGAGAAACTATTTGGTATTTACACGTGTGTCCTATTTATTTCACTTAAGAGTATGGCCTCAATGTGCATCCATTTAGCTATAAATGTCTCTA
>NW_004624922.1:68195-84144 GCF_000247695.1 Heterocephalus glaber
TCAGTACCTTGGTCTGGTGGTCTGGTGTCCTCTGAGTCTTTGTAGTGTGGAACCAGGTGGCTGCCTGTCTGCAGCGGGGTGATTTGGCGTCTTCCGCGGGACTCACGATCTCGGTAGGGCGTGCACAGACCTGCCTGTCCGCAGCGGGCTGATTCGGCGTGTTCTCTGCGACTCAGGACCTCGGTAGGGCATGAGACTTCATCTTGTTATTAATGCAGGATCACAGCCATTAAGTGTGTTGATGGAAAGAAAGAGACTAGAAGGAAGGAGAAAAAAATAGGAGGGAGCTAAAGTTTAACCTGTTGAACAGAACTTATTAAAGCAGAACCTGCAGTTCTGTTTCAGTCATTCTTTTTTTTTTTTTTTGGTACTGGGGATTGAACTCAGGAACTTGTACTTGCCATGCAGCCACGGTGACACCGAGCTACATCCCTGGCCCATGTTTCAGTCATTCTTGAACATAATTTTATCTTTAATATGGAATCTTCCTTATCTAGTCTTCACTGAGGAATTCACATGTTTTCCATGACTTAGAGTCTGAAAGTAAATCGTTGAATGATCTGTCTGTAACAGTAGAAATGACTAATGAGCTTATGTTTGTTTTTTTGAGAGGCCACCTCCCTGTTGCCCAGGCTGCTCTCTAACTTTTGAGCTCAAGTGATTCTCCCCTCTGAGCCTCTTGAGTAGTTGGGACTATGGGACCCAGCTTCTCCTCTGGAGTAATTTTGAGTGCAGATGACAGTTACCAGGGCCTCAAAATTTTTGTTTGATGCAGACCTTGAAACTTTTCGTTTATTCACAGCCATTTTAGCCATACTAGATTTCTTTCACTTTTCATTCTTCCATCTCTCAACTTCTGTTGGCACAACTTTCTTCTGCATGATACTGCTTTTATTTGGTTTTTAGGGACAGTTTGCTGATAGAAACCTTGGTTTTGTTATCTGAAATATTTATGAAAATTTCCATTGTGTTTTGAGAACAGCTCCTTTATTTAATTTTTTTTTAGTTTAATCATTTATTTTTATTTGTTTAAGGTTTTTGTTTTGGGTTTTTTTTGGTACTGGGGATTGAACTCAGAACCTTGCACTTGTGAGGCAGGCATCGGAACAACTGAGCTAAATCCCTGGCCCCTAAGGTTTTTATTGTTTTTTATTTATTTCTTTTTTGCTTAAATTCTTTCATTGGTACATTTTAGGTATATAATACATTTACATTTATCACTGGGTGCTTGTACCTGTACCTGATGGATCTTGGTTCTTATTTGTTCCCCGTTCCCTGTGCTCCCTTCCCTATTTACAAAGACTTTGTTTCCATTTTTTCCTTTTCTTACAATTTTTCCCTTCTTTCCTTTTCCCTTCCCTTCCCACTTCCCCTACACCTTTGGACCTTTTCTTCATATTTCAAATGATTCATTTTAATCATTTTAATCCTTATTTACACTTTCAGTTTCTCACACTAGAGAAACTATTTGGTATTTACACATGTGTGTCCTATTTATTTCACTTAAGAGTATGGCCTCAATGTGCATCCATTTAGCTATAAATGTCTCTAGTTTCTCATTCTTTATGGCTGAGTAGTAGTCCATTTTATTAAAAAACCATATCTTCTTTATCCAGTTTCCAGTTGATGGGCACTTGGGCTGCTTCCAAGCTTTCGCTATTACAAACTGTGCCGATATAAACATGGGTACACATACATTGCTGTGGTATGATTCTTTTAATTCTTTTTTTTTTTTGTACCAGGGATTGAACTTGGGTCCTTGTGCTTGCAAGGCAGGCAGCAGAACCACTGAGCTAAATCCCCAGCCCCCAATTCTTTTAATTCATTTGGGAAGGTACCCAGCAGGGGAATAGCAGGGTCAAATGGGACCTCTAGCCCTAGTTCTTTGAGGTATCTCCATACTGATTTCCACAGTGGTTGCACCAGTCTGCACTTCCACCCAATGGAGAAGAGTTCCTTTCTCCCCATCCTTTATTGACTATTAAGCCTATTTTATGTTAGCTTATTTAGTAGAAATTACAATATACATGATTGACTTATTCAGTATCTTCAAATAATATACTATTTATTCATAAACAGTGAAATAAATTTTCAATAGTGTAATTCTGTTTACACCCCCCTTCACTCTTTGTGGTCTTTGTTTTGCAGCTTATTTCCCATATATTTTTTACTCTAAAAATTTGTTTTGCTTTAAATGTTACCAGTCTTTTAAAGAAACTTGAGTACATGTGTGTGTGCATAAATAAAGTAGATTTTTATGTTTATATACATATCTATTCTTTGGATACTTTTTTTTCCTATAGATCTGGACTATCTTACTGATACCTTTTCCATAAGCCTAAAGAATTTATTTTATCATTTCGGTACTAATAGTGACAGATTTACTCAGCTGGAATTTCTGAAAATGTTTTTCACTTTGATTTTTGAAGGGTATACTTGTTGAATTCAAGAGTGCTTCTGCACTTTTAAGATGTATTTGCCTTCAGTTGTTTCTGATGAGAAGGCTGTTATTCCCTTGAACATAATTGCTCTTTTATGTTTAGTTTTTTAACATCTAGACTGTGATGTGTATAGGTATGGTTTGCTTTGTGTTAATTTTTCTTAGAACCTAACAAAGACCTGTAGGTTCTTGGCTTTTACCATTTAA
Source organism: Heterocephalus glaber (assembly GCF_000247695.1). Next base: position 70,843 of record NW_004624922.1, read on the forward strand.
AAAAAATACGCGGAGTGGGTATGGTTGTGCATGCCTGTAATCCTACTACTTGGGAAGCTGAGGCAGGAGGATCACTGAGAGTTCAAGGCCAGCCTGGGCTAATGGTGAGTTCAAGGCCAGCCTGAACTACATAACAAGACCTTGTCTGAAAAATACATACATACAGGGCCTAGGATTTAGCTCAGTGGTTATGGCGCCTGCCTCACAAGCGCAGGGTTCCGAGTTTGATCCCCAGTACCAAAAAAAAAAAATACATACATACATACTTGGGTACTCACTCTTCAAATACGCTTTTTTTTCCATTCTCTTTTCTTAGGATTCCAGGTACATAAATGTTGGACTACGTATACATTATTCAGAATGCCTCAAATGCTATATTTATTTTGAGGTATTTATTTTTTGTCTTTTTTGGATGTTATCTATTGAGCAGATTTTTTTTCCAGTTCATAGTCCCCTTAATCTTCCCTGTGCATGCTCTTCATAAGTTCATGAAATCTACTTCTCATAATACATTTTTTAATTCTATTTTTTTCTCTGATAAATTTCCCCATCCTTACATCTGTATTGTCTACTTCACTAAATCATTTAAGATTTTTACTGGCTAGGCATGGTGGCAGATGCCTGTAATCCCAGCATTTAGGAGGCTGAGGCAGGAGGATTGCCACAAGTTCAAGACCAGCCTAGACTACATAATGAGTTCAAGGCCAGCCTGAGCTACATAGCAAGACCCTGTCTAAAAAAAAGATTTTTATCATAATTACTTTAAAGTTCTTATCTGCTAATCCTAATCTACATTATCTGTGGGCCTGTTTCATTCAGCTCCATTATGTAATATGAATTAGTTTTGTACTTCTTTGAATGTCTCATAATTTATTATTAAATGTTGGACATTATGTTTAAAAGAACAGTAGATTCTAGAGATAGAAGTAAATAATAACACTAGAAAATAGTACAACCCTTCTTCTCTCTGGTTGCTAAGTCAGTCTGATACATATATTTGAGCTGGTCTTGGGCTTCAGTTAGATTCAGCTCACTGACCTCCAGTGATTTAGGCCCCCGTCTGCATTTTAGCCTTGCCACCAGGTGTTCTTTGGGTAACTGAGCACTTTCTGCCTGGAAGGCAGTGCTTTCCCCACCTGAGGTGTCCCTGCCTGGAGCACCGCTTCTAGACTTTGGAGTTTGCTGCACTCAGGCATGGCCTTTGGGAAAAAATGGTGGGTGTTTGTATTTCAGAGCGTCCAAATCTATTATGGAGCTTCCTATTTGGTTCTAGAAACTGCTTCCCCATTTGGACTAAGCTGACCACTTAGAAATATTTGATGAGAAGTAAAAACTGTTCCATAGATAGGAAGCTTCTTTTGGGGAGCTCTTGAATTTAAAATCCCACTTAGTCAACTATCAGGTAGTATCAGAAGCAGTTAGTGCAATCATTGTTGACTTGCTTTGTGATTGCAGCTTTTAGGGATTCAAACTCACAAGCAAACAAACATTGTTCAAGGTTTTTCTCTTCTGAAGTATTCCCCAGCCCTAATTATGTATTCTTTATTCCTAAAATGTACATGAGTTTGCCGGGGATTTAGCTCAGTGGTTCCGCTGCCTGCCTTGCAAGCACAAGATCTCGAGTTCGATCCCCAGTACAAAAAAAAAAAAAAGAAAAGACCTACAAATATACATGAATTTGACCATCTAATAAAATCAAACATGATAATACAAAATGCAAAAAACTGTCCTCATTTGTGTCCCTCTTGTATCTAGTATGTATTTGTTATAGCACCTTCTATACACATTGCCTGCGAGCATTTATATCTTTGATCCCTGTCATAAATTTGTTAACAGGAATAATTACTTTTATTCATCTTTGTACCTTCAACAAAGTTGTAGGCACAAGAGGTGGGGGGTTCAGCAAATATGTATTGAACAAATGTCTACATAAAGCAGAGTTGGCAGTATAACATAGTTGTCCAGAGAAAATTCTGTCAGTACATTAGGACCTAATTTAATGTGTGTCCCTCCTTCTCTCTTCCTTCCTCTTCCTTTCTTCCTTTTTCTCTTTTTTCCTTTTTTCCTTTCTTCTCTGCCTCCCTCCTTCCTTCCTTTCTTTCACTGGAGATCAGAGCCAGGGCCTTGTGCATGCCTAGCAAGCATTTTACCTGAGCTACATCCTCATTCCTTAATATCTCTTTTCAGAGGTACTCTTTCTAGTCACTGGTCACTTCAGATTGAATTGAAATATGTCGTTCCAGGGTCCTGTGACATTAAAGGATGTTACTGTGGAATTCACCAAGGAAGAATGGAAATTACTGACTCCTGCTCAGAGGACCCTGTACAAGGATGTAATGCTGGAGAATTACAGACACCTGGTCTCAATAGGTGAGAAAGACTTCCCCATATGTAACTCCCAGTAGTTTCCATTTCTCTTCCCAGTTGCTGGAACATGTAAGGTTCCTATAGGGAATGATACTAGCTTTGTTTTAGGGGTCAAAGTAATAAATTCATTTTGGGTACCAGAAAAGTATGTGTCCTAATTGGGATCTTCATTGCTTTCCTGAAACTGTATTTCCTTACGGAGTTCCTAAATTCCAAACAATTTTTATCATTTCCCTCATCTTTTCTATTAATAGGTTACCAAGTGAGTAAGTCAAATGTGGTCTTGAAGTTGAAGCAAGGAAAAGAGCCATGGATATTGGAAGTGGAATTTCCACATCACAGCGGCCCTAGTGAGTTAGAAGTTATACCCCATGTCATCAGGAGGGGGTTAGTGCTTCTTGCCTTTTGAAATATTTTTTAGGAGTCTTTCTGAATTCCCTATAGTTTGGAAATGATTGCAGACACCCTATCTGCAGGAATAGATAAACCTAAGTCATACCTCCAATTTTTGTTCTATTTAAATTCCTCTTTGCTATACATTTAAAAAATAAATGTAGGTTGGAAATGAATCCCCAATATGATGGTATTTGGAGATGATTAGGGGGGTGACTAGGTCAAGAGAGTTCTCATAAAAAGTTCCAGAGATGTACATGTACCAACTTCTCATGATGAATATAATCATTATGTACAGTAAACATCTGCTAATAAGATAAATTAATTAAATAAAAGGTTCCAGACAGTAAAAAATAAAAATAAATAAATACATATAGTTCCTTTTCCTGTATACAAAATCTAATCCCTGCCTAACCTTATCTGAGAATTTTATGTTTTTCTCTAGAATTCCCAGTTACTCTCTGCCATTCAATTATAATCTTAAAGTGTTTTTAAATCTGAATTATGGATGGGTTTTCAAATGACATCTCCCACTTTTATTTATTGATTGTTTGTTTGTTCCTTTGTTTGAGACAAGGTCTAGCTTTGTAGTTCAGGCTGGCCTTGAACTCATGGTGATCCTCCTGCCTTAGCCTCCCAAGTGTTGAGATTACAGGCTACCATGCCCAGCTTTCCACTTTTAAATTAACATGGCTTCATTATTTTTAGTACCAGTTTTAACAACCTCGTCTCTCTTTAAACTCTGAATTCAGGTTATAAATCATTATGCTATTCATCCTTTATATATTTCAATAGAATTGATACTTCTATATGCATTTATCCTTCACATGTAGTACTGATTACTTTTCTTAAAATCTACAGTATCAGTCGACACTCCAAAAAAACAAACAAGCAGACAAAAGTACTGTACCCTTTTCTGGGTATGAGGATGCCAAAACAATCACAACCTGCTTCCTTGAATGTTTTTATGATCTTCTAACTTGCACACTGATGTGTTGCCAGGATCAGAAAAAAGGCCTAATATGTATTAGTTGCTCAGTAGATATTAGTTGAATGAATTTTTATTAACAAGACAAAGACACATTTTCTGTGTTCTGCTCTCTGTTCCTGTAAGTGCTCACTCCTTCTTAAGACCAAAGCGTGGGTCTTTATGCTGACAACTCCTAAAACTGACCTCTCCATCTCTGTCGTGTTTGTATCCTGGTTCTATATTTACCCTCTTAGAAGATGGTTCCATTTATCTCACCCTTTCCTTCTTACGATCAAGAACAAACTTTTCATTGTTTGTTTTTTTGGAGACAGGGTCTCACAAGTGCTAGGATTGCCATCATGCACCACTACACCCAGCCAAACTCTTAATTTAAATTCTGAAAAGTAGTTGTATAATATAGCAGATTTATATTGCCACTGGCCTGTCACGGTAAACTAATCCTGACTCACTATTATGGAATATATTTAAATTAATTTTCTCTGGAGAACAAGTCTGGCCTTCTCTTGCCTACAGCAGCTTATTTCTTTTAGCCCCAAAATATGTTAATCTCCACTTAATCATTTTGTCACATGTTTTGCATGCTTGGAATCGTATTTCATGTGTATCCAAGTTAACCTGGCCTGAGTCCCTATCACTTTCTTCACAGATGCTATGAAATGTCAACCTCACATCTCTGGTTAGAATCTTTTACTTTCATGGATTTATTTATTTTTTGTTTTTTGAGACAGGGTCTTCCTATGTAGCCCAGGCTAGCCTTGAACTCACAGCAATCTTACTGCCTCAGCCTCCCAAATACTGGGATTAAAAACCTGTGACACCACACCTGGCTCCTTTCATGCATTTACAGATGAATGTGTGTGTGTGTGTGTGTGTGTGTGTGTGTGTGTGTGTGTGTTCCCTCCTGTGGGTTAGAGGAGAGCACTAACATATATATTATATATATGGTCTGAAAAGGTTCTAAAATGATGTTAACTAATCTAGTCTTTAAGGGTGATGTAATAAATTGAAAGCAGAGATGTAGGAGCCAAGATATGAAAGCAGAATTTGAGACTTGTGTTGAATTGTGGGTAGTTGTGCTTTAGAATACAGGATTTGGCGGCCAGGATAGGTACAGGATTGAAAATGTCAGTTGCTACAACTGAGAAGTCATCTTATTGTATAGAGGGCTTGCCCTCTGCATTTAAAAAAAAAATCCTTCGTTTTGGATATATATGTTTTTGGGTTTTTCTGCCCTGGTGAAAATCAAACCATCTATATAGAGTAAAAGCCTAAGCTATAGCATTGTTCCTCTAAATATGAGGAAAGTGATGACTGAGAAATACACTTTATTGTTGACACTAGGTTGTTGTGTATAGAAAACATAAAGTTGTTCTCCCTGATGTGCAGTTTCATTTTCCGTTGATTCAGTTACCTGCTTTGTCCTGTCTGCAATATGAATAATTCTTTGTCCAGCAAATCCACGCTGTGCACATAATCTGCCTTTGTCACTTAGTAGCCATCTCAGTTATCAGATCAACTACTGAGAGTTGCAGGGCTTGTGTTCAAGTCACCCTTACTTTACTTAATAATGGCCCCAAAGCACAAGGTTAGGGATGTTGGCAGTTCAGATATGCCAAAATGAAGCTGTGAAGTACTTCCTGTAAGTAACAAGGTGAAGGCTTCTCTGAATATATATATGCACAGGAAAGAATAGAGTACACAATATGTTCAGTATTCCCTGTGGTGTTAGCATCCACTGGGGGCCTGGGAATGTGTTCCCTGTGGGTTAGAGGACAGCGCTAACTACACTAGGAATCTTAAGACAGCGAGCTAAGTTTGAGGGAGGAAAAGCCTATTTTAGCTCCTTTATCCAACTTAATCTTTTTCCTGATATTTCCAATAGACACAGTTGTCCACTCATTTTTCTCATTCCACTTTCTATTTATTGTCCTTAATGGTATCACAGCATTCTCTGGGATTCCCACATTGCTGCTCAGTGACACTTTGAGTGTATTTTCTTCTCTGCTCTCTGTTGTTTTTGTCTTAACTTTTAACTCCATCTTTAAAGTCACATTTGTAAAAGTGGCAGAGATGCTTGGGCTTATTTATAATCAGATTCCTTCCTCTGTCTGCTACAGAAGTTTTTAGTGTTATTTTCCCCTAAAATAATAGGCAAAGGAAGTTTCTATTTGAGAGTTCTTTCATTTTGGTAGTTGGCCTGAAGCCTAAGAATCAACTCTATAAATATAACAGTGTATGAAAATCTCAATTCCCTTGTAGAAGACCCATGGGATATCCATGACCTTGGAGCACGGTACCAGGAAAGCCCAGCTGGTAATTCAAGGCAAGTTCAAGAATTAATATTTAAGATAGAAGCTTTGTGGAAAGTCTTGATGGGGGTACTGGGAATGAGAGAGTACTAGTTAATACTGAATGTGAGAAAACTTACATGGGAGTGAATCCCAAAGAATGTAATAAAATTTGAAATGCCCTTTTACCTAAGAGACCATAGTAGGATCCGAGGATTCAAACTTCAAAGTCATCTTTTGACTCTACTGAATTATCCAAAGTAAAGTGCAGGCAGCTGAGAAATCTTGTGGATGAAATGCAGGTGAAGGTTCATTTTATCCAGTGTTAAACTGCAGTATGGGACAGGATTTTCACAGTGGAGAAACCCTACGAACCTAATATGGGAACATCTCTAGAAGTTGGTCCTGAGAGTAACTTGGAAAACACACACACACACACACACACACACACACACACACACAGCCTTAAAAGTCTTATCCATTGCCTGCCTCAGAAGTGTAAGGTCCTGAGTTTGATCCCCAGTACTGGAAAAAAAAACGTCTTATCCATTAATGAATTTGGAACTTTCTGTGTAGGACTGGAGAACTGAAAAAACTTCAGAAAATTCATCACCAAGTGGAAACCTATGAATGTAATCAATGTGGAAAGTCCTTCTGCCAGAAGTCTGCCCTCATAGTGCATCGGCGTACACACTTTGAGAACAAGTCCTATGACTGTGGTAAATGTGGGAAATCCTTTTCTAAAAGTGAAGACCTCACAGTACATCAGAAAATTCACACCAGAGATAAAACCTATGAATGTAAAGAATGTAAGAAAATTTTCTACCACCTGTCATCTCTTAGTAGACATCTAAGAACTCATGCAGGGGAGAAACCTTATGAATGCAATCAGTGTGAGAAATCCTTCTACCAGAAGCCACACCTCATGGAGCACCAGAAAACACACACAGGGGAGAAACCCTTTGAGTGTACTGAATGTGGGAAGTTCTTCTATGTGAAGGCATACCTCATGGTTCATCAGAAAACACACACAGGGGAGAAACCCTTTGAGTGTAAGGAATGTAGGAAATCATTCTCCCAGAAGTCACATCTCACAGTACATCAGAGAACACACACAGGGGAGAAACCCTATAAATGTAAGGAATGTGGAAAATTATTCTCTAGGAATTCACACCTCAAAACCCATCAGAGAACTCATACAGGAGAGAAACCCTATGAATGTAAGGAATGTGGGAAATGCTTCTACCAGAAGTCAGCCCTCACAGTACATCAGAGAACTCACACAGGGGAAAAGCCCTTTGAATGTAATAAATGTGGGAAACACTTTTTCTATAAATCAGACCTCACTAAACATCACAGAAAACACACAGGGGAAAAGCCCTATGAATGTACAGAATGTGGTAAATCTTTCTCTGTGAATTCAGTCCTTAGATTACATCAAAGGACTCACACCGGAGAGAAGCCCTATGAATGCAAGGAATGTGGAAAATCTTTTTCACAGAAATCACATTTTATCATACATCAGAGAAAACACACAGGAGAGAAACCCTATGAGTGTCAGGAATGTGGGGAAACCTTTATCCAAAAGTCCCAACTCACAGCACATCAGAAGACACACAGGAGAAAGGAGAAGGGTGACAAATAGTATGAGTTCGGAATTTGTCTGAATTCATCCTTCAGCATAATCACATAATTCACAGGAGAGAAACCACATGTGTATCATTAAGAAGGGAACATTTTCAGCCAAATTTTTTCCTTGTAGAATATCAGCAAATCCACAGAGAAAACATATAAATTTATTAAGGAGAAATTTATACCACATGGTAGACTTTACTGAATATCAGACAATATAGATGGCAGAAACTGAACAAATTATAACACATGAAGAAAAATTTTATTTCAGAAGTCACACTTTATTTTGCAACATAGAAATCACATAGGAGGGCCAGGGATGTACCTCAGTGGTACAGTGTCTACCTGGCAAGCGTGAGGTCCTGAATTCTATCCCCAGTACCAGAAAAAAAAAAGGGAGAGAAAAAAATCACATAGGAGAGAAATCCTCACATAAAATGAATGTCAAGTTTTCTGTCAGGACAACCAGCACTACATACCCAAAAGCTCACATGTATGAGAAATTCCTGAGGGTATCCTGAGTATTCTGAAGTATTTTTACCAAGTAACTCTCATATATTAGAAAATGCAAAGGGATAACTGCAAAGATTGCAGCAAATATACAAGCCTTTATCAAGAACCGATGTTCCACTGAATGTCACATCAATGTCTGGATAATACCGTTATAGATATTTGAAAGATTTTCAACAATACAAGAACATGTACTGAGGAAAGCACTTACACAGTAAGTCATGTGCAGATTCCAAGATTGCTTTTTCTTTTTAAAGAAGACTGCAATGTGTACATATATGAAGTTTTTAAAAAGCCAAAATAAGTAATTAGGCAACATCATTAAACATACATGAAGAGTCTTTGTAAATAGGGCTTCTGTATGTGAGTGTGCTACAAAATGTAACTTGATAGATGTTTGACATGCATGGGAATCCATCTATAGTTGTATATAGGAAAAAGTCATCTTAGTTGAGTAACTGTTATGTACAGGAAGATCTGACCCATTGTCTCACGGGTGAGTCCTGTTGTTAATATAATATGTATTGTACTGTTATACTCTTTTAAATTATAATGTATCTTTTCTGCCGACTTCTGGCACTTGTTAATGGATATATACATTGTAACTGACCTAACCCTTTAAAATGGAGCTGGAATGTTTTTGTGAAATATTCAGCTGTGTGGTCAGCCAAATTTTGAATGAGGGACATATTTATTTTTGCAAAATTCTGAGCTGCTTTTAAAGTAGCTGAAAACAGTAAAATTAATTGCACTTACACAATAAACACTGAGTGCTCTGCAAGAAATATTATTTCTCTTATCTTACTGTTGATGTTTGAGCAGGGTATTGAGCTGTGTTTATATTCTGTATTAGAGTCCTAACTATTTTTCCCTGCCTTTCCTTCCTAGTAGAAGTGACGTAACTTAATGGGTAAAATGTGGACTCTGGACTTCTATGGCCTTGGCCCAGATTCCACCATGGGGCCTACCACTCATGCCTGCCATGCTTCCGTTCCTTTTCTGCAAGAGTAGTATTAGTAACATCTTAGGACTGCTTTGAGGTTGAAATGAATTAATATTTTTAAAGCACTTAGAATACTGTCTCAGACTCAAGATATTAGATATTATCATTTTATCTTACATATTCTGAATTACTCTGCAAAAAAAATTTGGCAACCAAATATTATCTCTCACCTTATTGCTGCTAGTGCCTTGATTTTTTTCTTTTTTTCTTTTTCCTTTTCTTTTTCTTTTTTAGTTTTCTTCAAGTAATTCAGAAGTAGATCCTGACTGGGCTAGGACAGGGATTGACAAACTATAGCCCATCAGCCAGATCTGGTCCACAGCCCATGTTTGTAGCCTACAAGCAGAGAATAAATTTTTATTACTAAATGGTTGAAAATTAAGAATATTTTGTGGCATATTAAAATTATATTCAAATTTCAATGTCTATAACTGAAGTGTTTTGAGAAAACTCATACAAACAAACCACATTTCTTTTTTTTTTTTTTTTTTTGGTACCAGGGATCGAACTCAGGTCCTTGCGCTTGCACAGCAGGCAGTGAAACCACTGAGCTAAATCCCTGGCGCAAACCCCATTTCTTTAGGGCTTGCCTGTGGCAGCCTTTACACTATACCAGCAGAGTTGAATAGCTGTGCACAGAGCCCAAGACATTTACTACACGGCACTTTACAAAGTAAGTTTTCTGTTACCTAGAGCCAAAAACATTACAGCCACCTACAAGTATACTTTTATAAAGGTCATGTGTTTTGGAAATGATGCACACAGCAATCTGTGGCTAAGTTTTTTCTGTAGTATATGTATTTTGTGCACTATATATGTTAAAAGCTTAAGCTTAATAGTATTTTTTCAATGAAATGTGTTTTTTTACTAGCTGAATTGTCATAATATCAAAAAGAAAAATTTCTTGGTGGAGTGTAACAAATATATGAAATAAATGTTGTCTAAATGAAACTGAATTGAATTGCTGATTGATCTCCCCTGCAGTATTTTTTTTTTCCGTACTGGGGATTGAACTCAGGACCTTGTGCTTTTGAGGCAGACGCCAGAACCACTGAGCTAAATCCCCAGCCCCTTCCTATAGTATTCCTTTATCTTCTTTCAAATTAACAGCCAACTTTCCTGTATTCTTTTACATCTTTTTCATTCTCTCATCATAAGATATCATCTCTATGTCATACTTAACATCTAATAAAATTTACAGTACTGAGCTCTACTGGCTACATTATTAATAATTCATAAAACTGCCTGAATTTGATATACAGATTCTGCTTCACTTTTTTTTTCATTAAGTTTATTGGTACATTTTAGGTATAAAATACAGTTACATTCATCATTGAGATCTTGTACCTTTACATGATGTTTCTTGGTCTTTATTTTTTTCCCCTTCCCCTGCCCTCCCTTCACCCCCTCCACCCTTCCCTATTTACAAAGACTTTGTTTCCACTTTTTTTCCTTTTCTCATATTTTTTTCTTTTCCCTTCTTGCCTTTCCTCTACCCCTCCAACGTCCCCTACTCCTTTAGACCTTTTCTTCCTATTACCTAATATCAATTATACATTTTTAATTACAGTATCAAAATTTAGAGTACATTGCCACAGATTTTATAGAATTTAAGAGGATATAGAAAGCATATTACAAAAATCTTTTTTGAAGGGGAAGTGAGAGTGGAAGGGGAAAGGAAAGAAGGTAAAGGAAAAATTATGAGAAAAGAAAAAAATGGAAACAAAGTCTATGTAAATAGGGAAGGGTGGAGGGGGTGAAGGGTGCACAGGTAATGTGGAAAAAATAAGAACCAAGATACATCATGTACAGGTACAACCACCTAATGATGAATGTAAATGTACTGCATACCTAAAAAATACCTAAAGAAGAATTGAAGAAAAAAATCTTTTTTGAAGTAATTTTGAAAGCTTCTAAGAAGTACCTTGGAAGACAAATTAATGAAATTGACTCTGGAGGAAATATAAAATTTGAATAGCACCTATTAAAGTATATTCCTAGCTTGAAAACCTACCTATATGACAACAACAGGATCATATACATTTTAACTGATGACATATCAAACATTTAAAGCAGAAAAAAGAAGGAACACTTCTCCCCCCATTTTAGGAAATCAACATTGTGCTAATACTAAAACTGGATAATGATAATAGAAAACAGTACGAACATAGATAGAAATTTGTTTAATAAAACTATTAAAAGTCAGATCTGGCAGTATGTAGAAAGTGGTTTTATTATAGGGATGACAGTGTTGGTTCAGCATTGGAAGATACACCCCCAAAAGTCATCATTTTAACAAAGGAAAGGAAAAAGCCATATGATCCTGTCAGTAGTTGCAAAAAAAAGTATTGGACTAAATTCTACAGCTGTTCGTGGTAAAAGCTATCAGGAGACTAGAAGTAGAACTGAACATTTTCCACAGATAAGACATATACTCCATACTTCCAGCAAAAATGCCTTATATGAATGGAAAAGTTACAATGCTTTCTCCCTAAGTTGGGGAACAAGGGCAGATATGCCTACTCTTTATCTGTCCATTACACTTTGAAACACAGGCCCAAACCAAAATAGTTTGGCAATAAAAAGAAACAGCATAGGATTGACAAGGTACAAGTAAAATCTTTATATGTAGATGAAATGATCATCTACAGAGAAAATACTAAGAAATATCTAGGAGCCTCTAGAACTTGTATTTGAATTTAGCAGTATTAGAAAACACAAGGTATATATAAGAATTCAGGTCTATGTATACTTCCTATAAATGAATTGGATATTGAAATTTAAAAGTTATGTAGGACTACAAAGGACCTAGAAAAGTAAAAAAAAAAGAAGAAAAACAGTGTTGGAAGACATTTATTACCTAATTTTAAGACTTCCTCTAAAGCTACAATAATCAAGGCAGTGTTGGCATAAGGAAAGACATATAGAGCATTGGAATAAAACAGAATCTAAAAATAGAACCACACATATATGGTCTACTGAGCTTTGAAAGATTATTTAACATTAATATTTTATAGATCATAAACTCAAGAGCTGAGGAAAAGATAGTGTTTTCAGCAAATGGTACTAGATCGCCTATTATCCATATGTAAAAAAATAACCTTGACCCTTTATTTCCATACATAAAAATAACTTGATCTATGAACCTAAATATGAAAGACTAAAACTATAAAACTTTACAAATAAATTATAAGGGAAAATGTTCATGAACTTAGGGTAGGCAAAAACTTCCTAAGGTACAAAAACATGATGTATAAAAGAAAAAAATCGATAAATGAGGTTCCATCAAAATTTAGAACTTTAAATGACATCATTAAAATGAAAAGTAGTCCTTAAACAAACCATATTTATAATACATATAACCTATGACCAGAATATATAAAGAACTCTTACAGCTCATTAATAGACAACTCAATTAAAAAGTAGACACAAGAAGATGATAAATAGCCAGTAAAGCACAAGGAAAGGTGTGCAACACTAGAAGCAGAAAAATACTAATCAGTAAAATAACAAGATTGTATTATACATTCATTAGGGAGATTAAGTTAAAAGTTTTAAAAGAACAAATATCTGTTTAGGTGTGAACCTGTTAGAACTTTCTAATACTGCTAATGTGAATGTAAAATGATAAAACCATTTTGGAAAATATAGGAATTTCTTGTATTAATGTTAAGAACCAACAGTTCTGTTCTTCAGTTTTAAGAGCAATGAAAACACATGTTCAATCACAGGGGAGGCTTTAGGGTCAGCATGCCACGGCTCCCAGCCCAGAGGAAGCTTCTGGGTCAGTGAGCCACAGCTCCCAGCCCAGAGGAGGCTTGCGGGTAGGCATGCCACAGCTCACAGCATGAAGGAGGCTTCCAGGTAGGTGTGCCACAGCTCCTAGCACAAAGGAGGCTTCCAGATCATTGGACCATGGCTCCCACCCCAGAGGAGGCTTCTAGATGAGCATGCCACTGCTCCCAGCCCAGAAGAGGCTTCCAGGTCAGTGTGCCATGGCTCACAGCATGGAGTAGGTTTCCGGGTAGGCATGCCACAGCTCCCAGTGCAGGAGGAGGCTTCTGGGTCAGCGTGCCACAGCTCCCAGCCCAGAGGAGCCTTCTAGGTAGGCATGCCAC